>JAPYYA010003270.1:0-13051 GCA_028533165.1 Leontopithecus rosalia | reverse complement strand
AAGAAAAAGTGCTTGTTGCAAAAGGCTGATTATTATAGGTCTCCCAGCATTCTGCATCCACCTGCTGAGGAAATCACGGCTTTGAGTGTGCAGAGACTTATTGCTATGCAAGTTCATTTGCAAGTGTAGAAGATAGGAACACACTAATGTTGAACTACAGAGGTAAAGACGGTAGAGTGTTTGAAGGGGTGCGGCCAATTCTCCCCCTAATCTCGCCTTCCCATCCCAAGGGCAGTAACATCCTGCATCCCTGTGGCTACGCCCTGCGTAGAGCTGTGTAGCCAGAACATTTTCTAGGACTTGAGCTAACGGGAGCTTGGGGTCCTTGGCTATTACAAGCATAATGTGTAGGACAGTGCTCATCCCACAAGATCCACTGGAGAAGGAAGCCCTTCCAAGACGTGGGTGGCCCTGAGCTTGAGCTTAGCTCAGGCAAGGTGTTAGATTGGAAAGAGAAGTGGAAGCAGGCTGGTCGTCTTCCTCACACATGTGCTGTGGCCTTGAGGAAGCTCTGTAAGCTCTCAGGGCCCCAACTACCTCCTTTTCCAAATGGCCAGTGGCCTCCTTGGGTTCCTTGAGTAGGGCCAAAGGCCACAGCAGTGAGGTTTGCTGGTGGGCAATTAAGTTTTAGGGTGTTCAAATCAAAGCACCACACAGTGTGAAATACCACTGCATAGCATGAGCTTGTGTGTACACCAATTTGTTGGCATAAAGATCAAGGCCAGGCATGGTGGTTCATGCCTGTAATCCCAGCACTTTGGGAGTCTGAGGATGGTGGATCTCTTGAGCCCAGGAGTTTGAGACCAAAAAATATAGAAATTAGTCAGGTGTGGTGGCAGACACCTTTAATGCCAGCTACTCAGGATGCTGAGGCAGGAGAATTGCTTGAACCTGGAGGCAGAGGTTGCAATGAGCCAAGATCGTGCCACTGCACTCCCCCTGGGTGACAGTGAGACTCCAACACAAATAAAATAAAAAGTCGGCTAATTAGCATACTTCATTTCATCTTTGACTTTCATTCCCCCTTGCCATGTAATATAATATATTTGCGGGTTCCAGGGATTAGGACACGGACATCTTGGGGGAGGCATCGTCCTGCTACCACAATGAGGATGCTACTTTAATCAGGGTGGTCAGGGAGGGCTTCTCTGAGTAGCTGGTATTGAAAGGAAGATCTGTAAGATAAGGACCAACCACATCAAGTGGCAGAAGAGCTTCTCAGGCAGTGGGAGTGCCATGTGCAAACGCCCCGGGGCAGGGAAGAGATGGGTGTGTTTAGGAGCAGAGTGGATCTAGAGAGGCTACAGCACGTGGAGGCTGCAGTGAGCCGAGATTGCACCACTGCACTCCAGCCTGGCAACAGAGCAAGACGCCATCTCAAAAAAAAAAAAATCAGAATATTATTTTATCTTATTTTTCAATTGGCACATAATTGTACCTATTTATGGAACACATGTGATGTTTTGATACATGCAAGGTGTAGTGGTCAGATCAAGATCATTAGCATACTCATCTTGTCCATCATCTCTGTCATGTCTTTGTGCTGGATGCATTCAATACCCTCCTTCTAGGTCTGAGAGTTTTTTAAGGATTGCCTTAGATAATGTGGGAGGAGGCTGGGTGCTGTGGCTCTCGCCTGTAATCCCAGCTCTCAAGGAGGCAGAGGATGGAGGATAGCTTGAGCCCAGGAGTTCAAGACTTGCCTGGGCAATATGGTGAGACCCCGTTCTCAAAAAAATGATGATGTGGGAGGAGCCAAATCCAAGGGCAAGAGGCCAGAGGCAGGGAAGCCTCTGAGCACTCGTAGGACCCCCCAAGGATCTTGTTGGTACAGTCAGGAAATTGAGGTTGTCAGCCAGGTGCAATGGTGCATGCCTGTAATCCCATCACTTTGGGAGACTGAGGAGGGTGGATCACCTTGGTCAGGAGTTCAAGACCAGCCTGGCCACCATGGTGAAACCCCGTGTCTTACTAAAAATACAAAAAAGTTAATAAAGTGTGGTGGTGCACACCTGTAGTCCCAGCTACTTGGGAGGCTGAGGCAGGAGAATCACATGAACCAGGGTGGCAGAGGTTGCAGTGAGCTGAGATCATGCCACTGCACTCCAGCCTGGGCAACAGAGCGAGACTCCATCTCAAAATAAATAAATAAATAAATAAATAAATAAAATAAGAATGAATGAAATGTTACTGGAGACTCTGAAATATCTGACAGAAAGCGTCTTGGAGATGCTATTGTTGAACCTAAATAACAGATAGAGACTCTCTAAAGGAAAATGATATTTAGCTGGAATGGTCATTGCAGTGGGAATAGGTGTGATATATCGAGGGAGGTGAGGGAAGACAAGAGTTAAAGGAAACCATACGAGAATTTCACGAGTTATTTTGAGACAATTATCCTTGGCTTCAAGGATCAATCACAAGGACAGTTTCAGTCCAATACGGGACAGGCAGTTGCTGGGCAGATGTCCTCATAGAAGTGTTTTCTGTGTAAGATTACGGTGGCCTTTGTGTAAAACTGCAGCTTTACAGAGAATTGTGTGACAGTTCTTGTTATCATGCATCCATGCATGAAAGCCTCACGTTCATCCCCGGCTCCATTTGTCAGGGTTTTAACATAACTGACTCCATTTTTATTTTGATGCTGTTTCCATTTCCCCTTTTGTTCAAGATCTTTCTCCAAAAGTGATGCTGGTCGATCATTCCGTAGTTGGGTTTTGATATCATTTGGTGTTGGGATGAACCAGTCCTAGGCTGGTCTGGTCCCAGGTTAGAGGGAGTCATTGGCAACTAGGGGTCAATGTCAAAACCCTTTTAGCCACATTCAAATGATAAGGGAGGTTGGGAGGGGGTGGCTCTCAGGCTAGATCTACCTGGAGTCCATTGTTCTGCTCATTTCTGCTTGTTCTGTATTTTTTGGGGTCTCATCTCAAAAGCATTGGTCAGCATTATTTTGTCAGGAGTTACACTTCTGCAGAAATCTGACAGGTACAAAGTTTAGAAAGAAAACTACAGAGGCCGGGTGCAGTGGCTCACACTTGTAATTCCAGCACTTTGGGAAGCTGAGGCAGGCAGATCACAAGGTCAGAAGTTCAAGACCAGCCTGGCCAACATAGTGAAACCCTGTCTCTACTAAAAATACAAAAGTTAGCCTTGTGTGGTGGTGCGTGCCTGTAGTCCCAGCTACTTGGGAGACTGAGGCAGGAGAATCACTTGAACCTGGGAAGTGGAGGTTGCAGTGAGCTGAGATCATGCCATTGCACTCCAGCTTAGGCAACAGAGTGACACTTCGTCTCAAAAAAAAAATCCACAAAATAAAATTAGGCTGGGTGTGGTGGCTCATGCCTGTAATCCCAGCACTCTGGGAGACCAAGGTGGGTGAATCACTTGAGGCCAGGAGTTTGAGACCAGCTTGGCCAACATGGATAAACCTTATACAGAAAAAATACAAAAATTAGCAGGGCATGGTGGCACATCCCTATAATCCCAGCTACCGGGGAGGCTGAGGCAGGAGAATCACTTGATCCCAGGAGGCAGAGGTTGTGGTGGGCTGAGATCATGCCACTGTACTCCAGCCTGGGCAAGAGAGCATGACTCTGTCTCGAAAATAAATAAATAGATAAATAAATAAAATGGTAATTCGATAACCCTAGTTTGCTTAATGGTTTTGAGCTATGAACCTAGACTTAAAGGGAATAAATTGAATAAATTGAATGACCATGGAGCACTAGATGACACCTGTTGTAACCTAGTGGCTTGTTTTCTTATTTTGTGTATTTGGGTCTCAACTTCCCGGCCTGAACTTTATCCAGGTACGGCACGTGGTATTAGCAATAGCAGTTAGTTTCTCATCCAGCCAACAGATAACACAGAGCGAATTCATCATCTAGTGTCCCATGACCGGGATGAAGTAGAGCAAAGTCAGCAACAGTTCTGTAAGGGATGCTGCCCGTTACCCACTAGGTGGACTACAGGATCTCTTAGGTCAGGTCTGTCAAGTTAGCAGCAGAAGCTACCAAGGGTGAAGTTTCAATTGCATCATTTTCCTGCCAAGTGAAAAAGGAGGCACAGCCGAGCGTGGTGGCTCATGCCTGTAATCCCAGCACTTTGGGAGGCTGAGGCGGGTGGATCACGAGGTCAAGAGATTGAGACCATCCTGGTCAACAAGGTGAAACCCCGTCTCTACTAAAAATACAAAAAATAGCTGGGCAAGGTGGTGCACACCTGCAGTCCCAGCTACTTGGGAGGCTGAGGCAGGAGAATTGCTTGAACTCAGGAGGCAGAGATTGCGGTGAGCTGAGATTGTGCCATTGCACTCCAGTCTGGGTAACAACAGTGAAACTCTGTCTCAAAAAAAAAATGCATTTAGTTTCAGCTTATGGTGCCTTAGGAACACAGCAATTCCCATTCTTAGTATTCCATGGAAGCAAGTTGGATCGGAGGAAACAAAAAGAATTCAGCACCAGCTGGGTGTGATGGGTCATGCCTGTAATCCCAGTACCCTGTGCATGCCTCAACCAGGGTAAAAAATCTCTATGCTGTATGCAGGTAGATGTGTACAAAAATAGAAATAAAAATGGTCTCGAATCCTTGAACTTGCAAGTCCCTACTCTTGCTAATGGCAAAAGAAAGAGGAAAAACACCACAAACATGCTCATCAAAGCGATGAGCATGTTAGTCTCCAGTCTACAAAAACTCCCTTCCTCCTTAACTCAACACACCAAGATTGAAGTTCAAGTTCAGGTTCAAGTTCCCATCAAGTGTCTCTCCCTGCTCCCTTCTGAGAAGCTGTTGGGATGCAGGGGAGTTGAGGCCCCTCCTGGCTCCTGCCTCTCAGCCATGGCCAGGGCGGTTCCTGGGCCTTCTGTCCTGGTGCCCACGAGGTGATACCATCATGCCTTATTCTCAGGCTCCAGCCCAGAGCTCCCAGCCTGGCCTCTGCACCCCAACCTTAATCTTCTGATTCATCGGAGCCTGGGCTGCTTTTCCCACTCCACACTGGAAAGTGTAGGATCTTGGAGGCTGCCTGCTGGCCCACCCTCTAGGCCCTTTCCTGGGCATTTCCAAACCATGCCTGGGCAGCCTGTGCTGCTCTGCCGCCATGCTCACCACAGGCCTTGCCACCACTGTTTCGTGTTTGTTTGAGATGAATTTGGGCTTTTGTTGCCCAGGCTGGAGTGCAATGGCGCAATCTCAGCTCACCACAACCTCTGCCTCCTCCTGGGTTCAAGTGATTCCCCTGCCTCAACCTCCCAAGTAGCTTAAAACTACAGGCATGTGCCACCACACCCAGCTAATGTTTTGTATTTTTGGAAGAGACGGGGTTTTGCCATGTTGGTCAGCTGGTCTTGAACTCCTGAACTCAGGTGATCCATCTGCCTTGGCCTTCCAAAGTGCTAGGATTATAGGTGTGAGCCACTGAGTCCAGCCTGCCACCACTATTTTAACCCCGAGGAGGGAATCAGGACCCTGACATCTGATCTCCTGTATCTTCCTACTGATGGGAACTTCCCTAAGTCACATCTTCTGGCCCTGTGCACTGCTTGTAATCCAAGTCCCAGATTCTGTTGTTTATGTCTTAAAGCAGAACCTGTGGAATTTAGAAAATCTCTTTCTTCTCTGAAAGCTCAGTTTCAAGGGTACTAAATCACATGCATTCAGAGCCAGTCTTAATACTTAAAGGTGAAAAAGTCTTTCTCATCACGTTCCTACGATGAAAATCATAATTATCCTTGAGGCCAACAGAAGCTTCTCATTGAATAAGAGAAATAAAAAAGATTAATACATTTAAGATAGTATCTGTCCAGGTGTGGTGGCTCACACCTGCAATCCCAGCACTTTGGGAGGCCGAGGTGGGTGGATCATTTGAGGTCAGGCGTTCGAGACCGGCCTGGTCAACATGCTGAAACGCTGTCTGTACTAAAAATACCAAAAAAAAAAAAAAAAAAAAAAAAAGTAAGCCAGGCATGGTGGTGTGTGCCTGTAATCTCAGCTACTTGAACACTGAGGCACGAGAATCGCTTGAATGCAGGAGGTGGAGGTGGCAGTGAGCCAAGATCATGCCACTGCACTGCAGCCTGGGTGACAGAGTGACACCCTGTCTCAAAGGAAAAAAGAAAAGAGAGTATCTCTCTTTTACGTGTAGCATAGCACTTACCACAAATGTATTAGAATTGTTCCATATCTGTCATCCTAAACAGAGAGGAGTTACTTTAAGAAAGAGCACAAATCGTTTTTGTATTTTTTGAGACAGAGTCTCACTGTGTCATTCAGGCTGGAGTGCAGTGTTGCAATCTCAGCCCACTGCAACTTCTGCCTCCTGGGTTCAAGAAATTCTCCTGCCTCAGCCTCCTGAGTAGCTGGGATTACAGGTGCGCACCACGACAGGCAACTAATTTTTGTATTTTTAGTAGAGATGGGGTTTCACCATGTTTGTCAGGCTGGTCTCAAACTCCTGACCTCATGGTACACCTGCCTCAGCCTCCCAAAGTGCTGGCATTACAGGCATGGCCTATTGCACTGAGTGGATATAAATCTTACTCACTTTTTATGTCAAGTGCCTAAATATTGTGCCTGGCACTTTGTAGGCTCACAGAAACTATTGGATAGATGGATAAATGAATGGGTGGGTGGGTAGATGGATGGATGGATGGATGGATGGATATGTGGGTGGGTGAATGGATGGGTAAAAGGATGGGTAGATGGGTAGTTAGGTGAATGGATGGGTGGGTGGGTGAGTGGATAGGTGGGTGGGTGAGTGGATAGGTGGGTAGGTGGGTGAATGGCTGGTGGATGAGTGGATGGGTGGATGAGTGAGTTGTTGGCTGAATAGATGGATGAGTGGATGGATGGGTGGGTGGGGGATGAATACAAGGGTGGATAGATCAAAAATAAAATGGGGATAAGAGATTGGAGATAGCCAAAGGAAGAGGTCATATTTTTTTCCCTTAATTCCAACAATAAAAACGATTAAAGCATCTCACATGTACCATGACTTGCATCCAGACCACAGGAGACTTCTTGCCAACAGCCATGTGAGTAAACCTCCTTGGAAGATGATCCTCCAGCCCCAGTCAAGCCTTCAGAGAATGCAGCCCCAGTGGACACCTTGACTGTAACCTCATTAAGATCTTGAACCACAGCCACCCAGACAAGCCACTCCCAAATTCCTGACCCACAAAAATTGGGTGGATCAGGAATAATAAAAACATCTATTGCCTTAAACCACTAAGTTGTGGGACACTTTGATATGCATCAATAGATCATTAATATCCCTAGCAAACTTCTACCCATACCTCAACGGCCAAAACTGTGTCTCTTGGCCACCCTGAGATACAGAGGAAGCTGGGAATATAATATGATAGTTGTAGTCATTTTAAAAGGACTGTATTATTATCCTGAACAAAATCATGGCTCTATTCATAAGGAAATGGGGTAGAATGGATACTGGCTATGCTGTTGGCAGTAACAGCCACAGACGGTTGCATTTTAGCCAAACCTCACAGGGTACAAAGGAGAGGAAGGGCATTTGGAGCTGAGAAAACAGCCTAATCAAAGCTATGGAGGCAAGAGAGTTCCTAACAGGAGCAGGAAATGGCTCCTAGTAAATTCTGGGTAAATGCTAGCCCATCATTATTAATATACATAAGCAGAGGATTCTGTAGAAAGGATTAGTATTTTAACCTAAACTGTAAATAAATATTGCATTACAGAATGAGGCATGAAACTGACTCATAAATGTGAGCTATCTTTCTTTCTGAATCTCTGCTCTAGCTGTGTTCAGTTCCTTCTCTTCATTCCTAACAAGTCCATGCTTTGTCCTGTGTTTGCTCTGCTGCTTTTGCCAGAGGTCTGCCTATTTCACGAGCCTTAGAGACCCAGCTGCAATTTTGTAGATCCTCTATTCATTTATTCTTTGATTAATTTCTGTTTGTATCTTTTTTTTTTTAATGGAGTTTTACTCTTGTTTCCCAGGCTGGAGTGCAATGGCTCACCACAACCTCCACGCTCCCAGGTTCAAGTGATTTTCCTGTCTCAGCCCCCTGAGAAGCTGGGATTACAGGCATGTGCCACCACAACCGGCTAATTTTGTAATTATAGTAGAGATGGGGTTTCTCCATGTTGCTCAGGCTGGTCTCAAACTCCTGACCTCAGGTGATCCGCCCACCTCAGCCTCCCAAAGTGCTGGGATTACAAGTGTGAGCCACCACACCGGACTAGTTCTGTTTTTATCTTTATGATTTTCTTGTTTTCTTTCTTCTACTTTTCTTTTTGTTGTCTTATACTGTTCTTTTTCTTACTTTTAGAGTTGGACACTTAGCTCATGAATTATGAATCTTTTTTTTTTTTTTTGACATGGAGTTTCGCTCTTGTTACCCAGGCTGGAGTGCTATGGCGCCATCTCGGCTCACCGCAACCTCTGCCTCCTGGGTTCAGGCAATTCTCCTGCCTCAGCCTCCCGAGCAGCTGGGATTACAGGTGTGCACCACCATGCCCAGCTAATTTTTGTATTTTTAGTAGAGACGGGCTTTCACCTTGTTGACCAGGTTGGTCTCAATCTCTTGACCTCGTGATCCACCCGCCTCAGCCTCCCAAAGTGCTGAGATTACAGGAGTGAGCCACCACGCCTGGCCAACTTCTTATATATTCTTGATGAATTGTTTTGATTATTGTATATAACAATCCTCCTAATTCTTAATAACACACTTTATTATGTATCTATGCCCCTGAACAATACATAGTATCATTCTATATTTTTTCAACTTTAAAGTTACTGTTTTGAAGCATTCCTCTCCAATTTATGTTTCTGAGATTTACTCATGTAGATACATGGAGTTGGAGTTTATTTTTACTGCTTTACATGAATCTGTTGTCTGCATAAAATACAGTGTATTTATCTCCTCTGCCACTGAAGGACAGTGTTTTGTTTAAGATGGAGTTTCGGTCTTGTTGCCCAGCCTGGAATGCAATGGTTCAATCTCAGCTCATGGCAAACTCTGACTCCCGGGTTCAAGCAATTCTCCTGCCTCAGCCTAGCTGGGATTACAGGCATGTACCACCATGCCCAGCTAATTTGTGTTTTTAGTAGAGACAAGTTTCTCCATCTTGGTCAGGCTGGTCTCAAACTCCCGATCTCAGGTGATCCTCCCACCTTGGCCTCCCAAAGTGCTGGGATTATAGGTATGAGCCACTGTGCCTGGCCCAGAAAGGTTTTTTTAAATGTAAATATAGTCTGATCTTTCACTCATTTAATTTATAACTTGTACTTATAGTGTCTTATTTAAGAAATCTTTTGCTACTCCAAGGTTGTAAAAATTTATCCTGGCCAGGCATTGTAGTTCATGCCTATAATTTCAGCAAATTGAGTGGCTGAGGATGACTTAAGGCCAGGAGTTCAAGACCAGCCTGGACAACATAATGAGACCCCATCTCCACAAAAGCAGAGTAGAATTACATGGACAAGGTGGTGCACATCTGTAGTCCTAACTACTCAGGAGGCTGATGCAGGAGGATCACTTGAGCCCAGGATGTTGAGGTGGCAGAGAGCCCTGATCACACCACTGTGCTGTAACCTGGGCAAGAGAGTAAGACCCCATCTCAAAAAGAAGAAAACCTGATCACATTTGGGCCTCTGATTTTGTGTGCGTGTGGTATGAAGTTGGAATCCAATTACATTTTCTCCCATTTGTAAACAAATAGTCCCAGTATCATTTGCTGAATACTGCCATTGCTTTTGTACCCTAAGCGAATTGTTGTTAGTATCATATGATGGGGTCAACGGCTGCTTGGGTCCATTCGTTTTTCAGTGTCTTTGCTCACTACTGTTTCCATTTGGGAATTCCTTAATATTTTTTCACAAAGTTATATTTTTTTTCAAATGCTGAAACCCAAGAAAAATCAGGAAGAAAGGTTTAGAAAACCCTATGAGAAGTAAGGCTTAATGGAAATAGAAATGTTTTTGGTTCAGGCCAGCTGCAGTGGTTCACGCCTGTAATCCCAGCACGTTGGGAGGCCAAGGCGGGTGGATCACCTGAGGTCGGGAGTTTGAGACCAGCCTGGACAACATGGTAAAACCCCATCTGTACCAAAAATACAAAAAAATTAGCTAGGTGTGGTGGTACGTGTCTGTAGTCTCAGCTACTGGGGAGGCTAAGGCAGGATAATCACTTGAACCTGGGAGGTGGCAGTTGCAATGAGCCAGGATTGCACCATTGCACTCAAGCCTGAGCTACAGCGAGAATCCACCTCAAAACCAAAAACAAAAAAAAGAAGGCACCTTGCCTGCAGCTGTTGCCATGTTGTGACCATGGCCCTGCTGCAAGACATTCTGCAAGACATTTTTTTTTTTTGAGATGGAGTTTTGCTGTTGTTACCCAGGCTGGAGTGCAATGGCACAATCTAGGCTCACCGCAACCTCCGCCTCTTGGGTTCAAGCAATTCTCCTGCCTCAGCCTCCTGAACTGGGACTACAGGCATGCGCCACCATGCCCAGCTAATTTTTGTATTTTTAGTAGAGACGGGGTTCCACATTATTCTGGGTCTGTAGTGAGGGTGTTTCCAGCGAGATAAGCATTCACATCAGTAGACTGAGTAAAACAGAGGGCCCACCCCAGTGTGGATGTGCCTCATCCAATCCTACAAAAGTCTGAATAGAGCAAAAGATAGACTAAGCCAAGTGTGGACGCAGCTGGTAGTACCGACTATGCAGGAGGCTGAGGCAGGAGGATCGCTTGAACCCAGGAGTTGGAGACCAGCCTGGGCAACATGGTGAGACCTCATCTCTACAAAAAACTTTTGAAAAATTAGCCAGGCATGGCACACTTGTAGTCCCAGATATTCAGGAGGCTGAGACAACAGAATCAGTTGAGCCCAGGAAATCGAGGCTACAGTGAGCCACATTCATACCACTGCACTCTAGCCTGGGCAACAGGGAAAGAGCCTGTTTTTACCAAAAACAAAACAAAACAAAACAAAACATAAGGCCGAGCATGGTGGCTCACTCCTTTAATCCCAGCAGTTTGGGAGGGTGGGTAGATTACCTGAGGTCGGGAGTTTGAGACCAGCCTAGCCATCATGGTGAAACCCTGTCTCTACTAAAAGTACAATTACCTGGGCGTAGTGGCGGGCACCTGTAATCCCAGCTGCATGGGAAGCTGAGGCCGGAGAATTGCTTGAACCTGGGAGGTGGAGGTTGCAGTGAGCTAAGACTGCACCACTGCACTCTAGCCTGGTGACAGAGTGAGACTCCATATCAAAAAAAAAAAAAAAAAAAGAGAGAGAGAAAGAAAAAGTAAGAATTCGCTCTGTTGGCCTGACTGTGAGCTGAGCGGGTACACTGGTCTTCTCCTGCCTTTGAACTTGGACTGCGACGGCACTGTCAGCGCTCCTGGTTTTTTCTGCTTGCTGACTGCAGAGCCTGACTGCCAAACCTTCTCAGCCTGAGCTGGGCCAGGGCTCAGGGTAATTAGATGGGGCAGCTGGGGCTCCCCAGCAGCAATTTTGGGGCAAGTCAAGCTAAGACACCTCCCTGAGAATTGCTCTGCAGAGAACTGCCAACTCCAGGCAGTAAGAGGTGAAGCTGCAACGCCTTTGCCTAATTCAGGAACACAGAGTCTTTGCCTTTAGAATTTCTCTCTGCTGTTAGGCCAGGTGTGGTGGCTCATGCCTGTAAGCCCAGAACTTCGGGAGGCCAAGGTGGGTGGATCACCAGGTTAGGAGATTGAGACCATCCAGGTCAACATGGTGAAACCCCGTCTCTACTAAAAATACAAAAATTAGCTGGGCATGGTGGCATCTGCCTGTAATCCCAGCTACTCATGAGGCTGAGGCAGGAGAATTGCCTGAACCCAGAAGGCAGAGGTTGCCCTGAGCCAAGATCGCACCATTGCACTCCAGTCTGGGTAACGAGTGAAATTCTGTCTCAAAAAAAGAAAAAGAAAAAGAAATTCTGTCTGCTGTTATGTTGAGGGTGGAATGGAAATAAATATAATGTTTCATGCAAAGCAAAAGAAATAGGATATAATAAGGATTTTGGGCTGGGCCAGGTGGCTTACCCCTGTAATCTCAGCACCTTAGGAGGTCAAGGTAGGAGGATCCATTGAGCCTGGGAGTTTGAGACTAGTCTGAGGAACATAATGAGACCCTATGTGTCTGGGGGTGGTGGTGAGAGGGGAGAAAAGAGAGAGAGAGAGAGAGAGAGAGAGAGAGAGAGAGAGAGAGAGAGAGAGAGAGAGAGAGAGAGAGAGAGAGAGAGAGAACTTATTTAAAGTCTTACTTTGGCATTTACTGTTGACTTCCAATTATTTCGGATTCAATCATCCAGTTTGAGGACCACGGAAGCCTTTCCTAGGCTGTTTTGATTCATCTTTTCATTTTCACTGATCTTGGTACTTCCTAATATTAATGAAAATAAAAGGAAATGAGAGTGAAACAACAATTTTACCTTCCTCTAGTAGCTTCTGAGGGAAAAGGTGCGGACAAGAGAAGGCTGGGTGACCAGCTGGCATTCGCTTCCCCGTCAGGTGACCTCGACATCCCCACATTGTGGAAAGGACCCTGAGAGCTGACCGTGCCTGCGTCTTGGCTCACTGCAACCTCCGCCTCCCGGGTTCAAGCAATTCTCCCTGCCTCAGTCCCCTGAGTAGCTAGGATTACAGGTGCGTGCCACTATGCCCAGCTGTTTTGTATTTTTAGTAGAGATGGGGTTTTGCCATGTTGGCCAGGCTGATCTCCAACTCCTGACCTCAGGTGATCCATCAGCCTTGGCCGCCCAAAGTGCTGAGATTATAGCAGTGAGCCCAGCCTTTTTTTTTTTTTTTTAGAGCTCTCCACTTTATTTATTTATTTATTTATTTATTTATTTTTAAATTTTTATTGCATTTTAGGTTTTGGGGTACATGTGCAGAACATGCAAGATAGTTGCATAGGTACACACGTGGCAGTGTGTTTTGCTGCCTTCTGCCCCCTCACCCATATTTGGCATTTCTCCCCATGCCATCCCTCCCCTGCTCCCCCACCCCCGCTGTCCCTCCCCTATTTCCCCCAATAGACC
>JAPYYA010000327.1:6407-17868 GCA_028533165.1 Leontopithecus rosalia | reverse complement strand
TTTCTAAAACACAGCCCCAATTTCGAAAAACACATACATAAATGAAAACTTAATACTAAACTTCTTGAGTGTCATTTTTACGCTGGGGCCGCCCGGGTATTCCCTACGGCTTTCTGATTATAGGTAACATGATTCCGAAGTGAGCGCATTCCAGGCATGCCTCAGATATGCTATTTTGCTCTGCTTTTATGTTTTATAAGGGGAGCGTGTTGCATCGTGCCTTTGGAGGCCCATATCGAACTTGTGACTTCACGGTTTGTTCTTCTTGGCATTTCAAAGTGCTGGGGTTACAGTGAAGAGCCGCCTAGCAGAACACAAGTTTTGTTTTCATTTCACAGACCGGGTTTCACCAGTTTTGGGCGGTGGAACTTAACCAGCCACATTGAGTGATCCGCCCTAATTGGTACTCAGAGTTCCTGGATGAAAGGCTCCTGTGAGCCATGGCGCCCGGCCGGCCGAATTTATTATTAAAAAAGTTATCAGGGAGACTGCTGGGCTCCGTGACTCTCACCAGCAATCCTAGCACTTTTGGAGGCCTAGGTCAGCGGGTCAACTGTGTTTGCGGGTCCCAGTTCAGCCTGTGCATACCAGAGAAAACTTGCCACACTTAAAATAGGAGAAAAAGAAAAAGAAAAAAAAAAGAAATCAGACAGATCAGTGTGCACCAGTGAAAGAAAACGGGATGCCTGCGGGTGTCCACCTCTAGCTCAGCCTTTCCTTATGACGTACTGTTTCCCTTTTCTCACCCGGGCTGGCGTGCAAGAGTGCCATTTTGGCTTATTGCCACACTGGACTTCTGGGTTCAAGTGATTGTCCTGCCTATCCCTTCAATGTAGCTGGGGTTGCAGGTGTCCACACCACAACGTCCAGATAACTCTCTACATTTTTGTAACTCGTACCTCAAGTCTATGTGTATTTAATTTCTAAAACATAGCCACAATTTTGAAAAATACATATATAAATGAAAACAAAACACTGCACTTCCTGCCTGTCATTTTCACGGTGTTGCCACCCTGGGATTCCATATGGCATTCTGATTATAGTGTACGCTATTTGGACGCCAGTGCATTCCATGCCTGCCTCAGATTTCTTATTTTGCACTGTTGTTATGTTTTGTATAGGGAGTGTGTTGGGTCATGCCATTGGAAGACCCTGTCGAAACTGACTTCATCATCCATCCTCCTCAGCATTCCAAGGTGCTAGGGTTATGGGGGGAGCCGCCGAGCCCAACCCAAGGTTTGTTTTTGTTTCAGAGATGTGGTTTCACCATTTTGATTGATGTGGGCTCACACTCACATCCTCGCCTGTTCCACTTTAATTGGTCTACAGATTTCCTTGATGAAAAGCTTGGGTGAGCCATTGCGCCAAGCCGTCCGACTTTATTATTAAAAAACAGTCAGGGAGACTGGGCCGGGCTCTGTGACACACACCAGCTATCCTAGCCCTTTGGAAGGCCTAGGTCAGCAGGAGAACTGTGATCGCACGTTCCAGATTAGCCTGTGCATCCCATTAAAAGTCGCCACACTTAATATAGAAGAAGAAGAAAAAGAAAAGAAATCAGACAGATAGGTGTGCACCAGTGAAACGAAACGGGGTGCCTGCGGGATTCCCGCTCTAGCCCAGCCTTTTCTTATGACATACTGTTCCGTTCTTGTCACCCAAGCTGGATTGCAACAGTGCGATCATGGCTTACTGCCACACCGGCCTTCTGGGTTCAAGCGATTTTGCTGCCTGTGCCTTCAATGTAGCTGGGGTTGCATTTGTCCACACCACCAGGTCCAGCTAACTTTCTATATTTTTGTAACTGGTACCTCAAGTCTATGTGTATTTAATTTCTAAAACACAGCCACAATTTCAAAAAACACATACATAAATGAAAAGTTTTGTTTTCGTTTCAGAGACCGGGTTTCACCATTTGGTTTGTGGCGGTCTCAAACCCACAACCCCGCCTGTTCCACCCTAATTGGCATTTGAATTGTCAAGATTAAAGGCTCCCCTGAGCCAGGGCACCAAACTGGCCCTCTTTATTATTAAAAAACAAATCAAGGAAACTGGGCCTGGCCCTGTGACACACACAAGCAATTCGAGGCCTTTGGGAGGCCTAGGTGAGTGTGTTCACGGAGGTCGCATGTTCCAAATCAGCCTGCACTTTCCGTTGAAAACTCGCCACACATAAAACAGGAGAAAAAGAAAAGGAAAAGAAAGAAATCAGACAGATTAGTGTGAACCACTGAAACAAAACGGGGTGCCTGCCGGACACTAGACCTAGCCCAGCCTTTTCTTATGAATTAGTTTTCCTCTTGTCACCCAGGCTGGAGTGCAAAGCTGCTATCTTGGCTTATTGCCACACCGGCCTCTGCGTTCAAGTGATTGCCCTGCATATGCCTTCAATGTTGCCGGGAATGCAGGTGTCCACACCACCACGTCCAGGTAACTTTCTATATTTTTGTAACTCATACCTCCAGTCTATGTGTATTTGATTTCTAAAACACAGACACAAATTTGAAAATTACATATATAAATGAAAATCCATTACTGCACTTCTTGCGTGTCATTTTCTTGGTGCGGCCACCCCAGAATTCCATACGGCATCCTGATTAAGTGTACGTGATTCCGAGGCGAGTGCTTTCCATGACTGCCTCAGATTTCTTATTTTGCAGTGTTTTTATGTTTTATATAGGGATCGTGTTGGGTCGTGCCATTGGAGTACCCTGTGGAATCTCTGAATTCACGATCCGTCCTCCTTGGCATTACAAAATGCTGGGGTTACAGGGAAGAGCCTCCAAGCCCAGCCCAAGTTTTGTTTTCGTTTCAGACACAGAATTTCACCATTTTGTTTGGGGCGGGCTCACACCCACAGCCCCACCTGTTCCATTCTATTTGGTATTCAGATTTCTTGAATAAAAGGCTCACTTGCATTACTGCGCCTGTCCGGCCGACTTTATTGTTAAAAAAGAAATCACAGAGACTGGGCCGGGGTCTTTGACACAAACCAGCAATCCTAGCTTTTTGAGAGGCCTAGGTGAGGAGAACAACTGAAATCGCGGGTTCCAGATCAGCCTGCGCATCCCAATAAAAACTCACCACACTTTTAATAGGAGAAGAAGAAAAAGAAAAAAAAAGAAATCAGACAGATCAGTGTGCACCACTGAAACGAAACGGGGTGCCTGTGGGAATCCACCTCTAGCCCAGCCTTTCCTTATGATGTACTGTTTCCCTTTTCTCACCAGGGCTGGAGTGCAACAGTGCGATCTTGTCTTATTGCCACACCGGCCTTCTGGGTTCAAGCTATTGTCCTGCCTATGCCTTCAATGTAGCTGGGTTTGAAGGTTTCCACACCACCACGTTTAGCTAACTTTCTATGTTTTTGTAACTCCTACTTTAAGTCTATGTGTATTTGATTTCTAAAACACAGCCACAATATCGAAAAATAAATACAAAAATGAAAATGGAACACTGAACTTCTTGCGTGTCATTTTCCCGCTGCGGCCACCGCGAAATTCCTTACAGCATCCTGATTATAGTGTATGTGATTCCGAGGCGAGCGCATTCTATACCTGCCTCAAATTCTTTACTTTTCGCTGTTTAAATGTTTTATATTGAGAGAGTGTTGTGAGGTGCTGTTGGAGGACCGTGTCGAACCTGTGATTTCACGATCCATCCTCCTCAGCATTCCAAAGTGCTGGGGCTACAGGGAAGAGCTGCCGAGCCCAACTGAAATTTTGTTTCTGTTTCAGAGACTGGGTTTCACCGTTTTTTTTTGTGGTGGGATCTAACCAGCAACATAAAGTGATTTGCCCTATTTGGTATTCAGAGCGACTGGATGAAAGGCTCCCGTAAGCCACCGATCCAGGCCGGCCAAATTTATTATTATAAAAGGTATCAGGGTGACAGGGCCGAGCCCTGTGACTCGCACCAGCCATCCTAGCCCTTTGGGAGGCCTTGGTGAGCGGGTCAAATGAGGTCGTGGGTTGCATATCAGCCTGCGCAACCTGGTAAAAACTCGCCACACTTAAAATAGGAGAAGAGTTAAAAGAAAATAAAAGAAATCAGACAGATCATTGTGCACCACTGAAACAAAACGGGGTGCCTGCGTGCGACCACCTCTATCCCAGCCTTTCCTTATGACGTACTGTTTCCCTTTTCTCAACCGGGCTGGAGTGCAAGAGTGTGATCTTGGCTTATTGCCACACAGGCCTTCTGGGGTCAAGCGATTGTCCTGCCTATGCCTTCAATATAGCTGGGGTTGCAGGTGTCCACACCACCACGTCCAGCTAACTCTCTACATTTTTGTAACTCGTACCTCAAGTCTATGTGTATTTAATTTCTAAAACACAGCCACAATTTCAGAAAATACCTATATAAATGAAAACTGAACACTGCACTTCTTGAGTGTCATTTTCACGGTGCGGCCACCCCGGGATTCCGTACAGCATCCTGATTATAGTGTACACGATTCCGAAGCGAGCGCATTCCATTCCTGCCTCAGATTTCTTATTTTGCACTGTTGTTATGTTTTATATAGGGAGCGTGTTGGGTCGTGACATTGAAGGACTCTCTCGAAACTGTGACTTCATGATCCATTCTTCTCGGCATTTCAAGGACCTGGGGCTACAGGTGGAGCCGCAGAGCCCAACCCAGGGTTTGTTTTTGTTTCATTGATGGGGTTTCACCATTTTGATTGATGTGGGCTCACACCCACATTTTCGCCTGTTCCACTTTAATTGGTGTACAGATTTCCTTGATGAAAAGCTCAGGTGAGCCACCGCGCCCAGCTGTCTGACTTTATTATTAAAAAAAATCAGGGAGACTGGGCTGGGGTCTGTGACTCACACCAGCAATCCTAGCCCTCTGGAAGGCCTAGGTGAGAGGGACAACTGAGATCCGGGTTCCAGATTAGCCTGCGCATTCCATTAAAAACTCGCCACACTTAACATGGGAGAAGAAGAAAAAGAAAAGAAATTAGACAGATCATTGTGCACCACTGAAACGAAAAGGGGTGCCTGCGGGAGTCCACCTCTAGCCCAGCGTTTCCTTATGATGTACTGTTTCCCTTTTCTCACCCGGGCTGGAATGCAAGGTGGAATCTTGGCTTATTGCCACACCGGACTTCTGATTTCAAGTGATTGTCCTGCCTATGCCTTCAATGTAGCTGGGGTTGCATTGGTCTACACTACCACGTCCAGCTAACTTTCCATATTTTTGTAACCTGTACCTGAAGTCTATGTGTATTTGATTTCTAAAACACAGCCACAATATCGAAAAATACGTACATAAATGAAAACAGAACACTGAACTTCTTGCTTGTCATCTTCATGCTGCGGCGACCCCAGGATCCCGTACAACATTCTGATTATACTGTACCTGATTCTGAAGCGTGCACATCCCATGCATGCCTCAGATTTCTTATTTTGCTCTGTTTTTATATTTTACATAGAGAGTGTGCTGCATCAAGCCATTGGAGGCTCTTGTTGACCCTGTGACTTCAGGATCTTTCCTCTTCGGCATTCCAAAATGCTGGGGTTACAGGGAAGAGCCGCCGAGCGCAATCGAAGTTTTGTTTTTGTTTCAAAAAACGGGTTTCACCAATTTGTTTGGAGCGGGATCTAACCAGCAGCATAGAGTGATCCGCCCTAATTGGTATTCAGAGCCCCTGGATGAAACGCTCCCATGAGGCACCAGTCCAGGTCGTCTGAATTTATTATTAAAAAAGATATCAGGGTGACTGGGCCGGGCTCTGTGATTCCCACCAGCCATTCTAGCCCTTTGGGAGGCCTAGGTGAGTGGATCAAATGAGGTCGCAGGTTGCATATCAGCCTGCCCATCCCGGTGAAAACTCGCCACACTTAAAATAGGAGAAGAAGAAAAAGAAAAGAAAATAAATCAGACAGATCAGTGTGTACCACTGAATCGAAACGGGGTGCCTGCGGGAGTCCACCTCTAGCCCAGCCTTTCCTTATGATGTACAGTTTCCCTTTTCTCACCCAGGCTGGAGTGCAAGAGTGCGACCTTGGCTCATTGCCACACAGGCCTTCTGGGTTCAAGCGATTGTCCTACCTATGCCTTCAATGTAGCTGGTGTGTGCAGGCACACCGCCACATCCAGCTAACTCTCTACATTTTTGTAACTCATACCTCAAGTCTGTGTGTATTTAATTTCTAAAACACAGCCACAATTTAGAAAAAAAAATATATATATATATGAAAATGGAACACTGCACTTCTTGCCTGTCATTTTCACGCTGCGGCCACCCTGGGATTCGTTACCACTTCCTGATTATAGTGTACATGATTCCGAAGATAGCGCATTCCATGCCTGCCTCAAATTACTTATTATGCTCTATTTTTATGTTTTATCTAGGGAGCGTGTTGCGTCGTGCCTTTGCAGGCCCCTGTCAAACCTGTGAGCTCACGATCTCTCCTCAGCATTCTAAAGTGCTGGGGTTACAGCACGGAGCCCCCGAGCCCAACCCAAGTTTTGTTTTCATTTCAAAGACCGCTATTGACCATTTTGGTTCAGGAGGGATCTAACCCGAAACCTCATGTGATCCGCCCTAATTGGTATTCTGATTGCCTGGACTAAAGTGTCCCATGAGCCACCGGGTTTAGCTGGCTTACTTTATTATTAAAAAACAAATCAGGGAGACTGGGCCGGGCTCTGTGACTCACACCAGCAATTCTAGCCCTTTGGGAGGCCTAGGTGAGCTTTACAACTGAGAACGTGGGTTCCAGATTATCCTGGGTATCTTGGTGAAAACTCACCACACTTCAAATAGGATAAGAAGAAAAAAAAAACAAAAGAAATCAGACAGATTAGTGTGCACCTGTGAAACGAAACAAGGTGCCTACTGGAATCAACCCCTGGCTCAGCCTTTCTTTATGATGTACAGTTTCCCTCTTGTCACCCGGGCTGGAGTGCAATGGTGAAATCTTGGCTTATTGCCACACCCGCATCCTGGGTTCAAGCGATTGTCCAGCCAATCACTTCAATGTAGCTGGCGTTGCTGGTTTCCATACCACCAAGTCCAGGTAACTTTCTATACTTTTGTAATTTCTACCTCAAGTCTATGTGTGTTTTATTTCCAAAACACAGCCACAGTTTCGAAAAATACATATATAAATGAAAACTGTAAACTACACGTCTTGGTTGTCTTTTATATGCATCGGCAACCCCGGGATTCGGTACTGCATCCCTATTATAGTGTATGTGATTCCAAAGATAGCGCATTCCATGCCTGACTCAGATTTCTTATTATGCTCTATTTTTATGTTTTATATTGGGAGCGTGTTGCGTCGCACCTTTGCAGGCCCGTTTCAAACATGTCACGTGATGATCCATCCTCCTCAGCATTCCGAAGTGCTGGGGTTACAGGAGGGAGCCTCTGAGCTCAAGCCAAGTTTTTTTTTTGTTTCAGAAACCGGGTTTCACCAATTCGTTTGGGGCAGTATCTAACCCGCACCCTCGATTTATCCCACATAATTGGTATTCAGGTTGCCTGGATGAAAGGCTCTCATGAGCCACTGGGCTCCACCGGTTTCCTTTTGTATTTAAAAAGAAATCAGGGAGACTGAACCGGGCTCTGTGATCAAACAGCAATCCTAGCCCTTTGGGAGGCCTAGTTGAGCGGGTTCACTGAGGTCACAGGTTCCAGATCAACCTTCACATACCTGAGAAAACTCGCCACACTTAAAATAGGAGAAAAAGAAAAAGAAAAGAAAGCAGATCACACAGATGAGTGTGCACATCTGAAACGAAACGGGGTGCCTGCGGGACTCCACCCCTAGCCCAGCCTTTCCTTATGACGTACTGTTTCCCTTTTGTCATCCGAGATCGAGTGCAACAATGCAATCTCGGCTTTTTGCCACACTGGCCTCCTGGGTTCAAGAAATTGTCCTGCCAATCCCATCAATGTAGCTAGGGTTGCGGGTGTCCACACCACCATGTCCAGCTAACTTTCTATATTGTTGTAAGTCGTACCTCAGGTCTACGTGTATTTGATTTCTAAAACACAGCCACAATTTTGAAAAATACATATATAAATAAAAACGGAACACTGCCCTTCTTGCGTGTCATTTTCAGGCTGCGACCACCCCGGGATTCTGTACGGCATCCTGATTATAGTGTACGTGATTCCCAAGCAAGCGCATTCGATGCTTGCTTAAGATTTCTTATTATGCTCTATTTTTATGTTTTATCTAGGGAGCGTGTTGCATCTTGCCTTTTCAGGCCCGTGTCGAACCTGTGACTTCACGATCATCCTCCTTGGCATTCCAAAGTGCTCGGGTTACAGGGGGGAGCTGCCGAGCCCAACCCAAGTTTTGTTTTCGTTTTAGAGACCAGGTTTCACCATTTTATTTGAGGCTGGATCTAACTAGCAACCTCGAGTGATCTGCCCTAATTGGTATTCAGATTGCCTGGATTAAAGGATCCTGTGAGCCATCGGGCCTGGCCGGCTCACTTTATTATTAAAAAACAAATCAGGGAGACCGGGCCGGGCTCTGTGACTGACACCAGCAATCCTAGCCCTTCGGGAGGCCTAGGTGAGCTTGTCAACTGAGATCGCGGGTTCCAGATCAGCCTGGGTATTCCTGTGAAAACTCGCCACACTTAAAATAGGAGAAGAAGAAAAAGAAAAGAAAAGAAATCACACAGATTAGTGTGCACCACTGAAACAAAACAAGGTGCCTGAGGGAATCAACCCCTCACCAAGCCTTTCTATATGACGTACATTTTCTCTCTTGTCACCGGGGCTGGATTGCAACGGTGCGATCTTGTCTTATTGCCACATGCCCCTCTCGGGTTCAAGCTATGGTCTTGCCAATCCCTTCAATGTAGCTGGGGTTGCCGGTGTCCACACCACCACGTCCAGCTAACTTTCTATATTTTTGTAACCTGTACCTCAAGTCTATGTGTATTTGATTTTCAAAACATAGCCACAGTTTTGAAAAATACACATATAAATAAGAATGGAACACTGCATTTGTTGCGTGTCATTTTCACGCTGTGGCCACCCCAAGATTCTGTACAGCACCCTGATTATAGTGTACGTGATTCTGAAGAGAGCACATTCCATTCCTGCCTCAGATATTTTATTATGCTCTATTATTTGTTTTATATAGGGAGCGTGTTGCATCTGCCTTTGCAGGCCTGTGTCGAACCTGTGATTTCACGATCCGTCCTCCTTGGCATTCCAAAGTGCTGGCGTTACAGGGGGGATCTGCCGAGCCCAACCCAAGTTTTGTTTTCATTTCAGAGTCCGGGTTTCACCATTTTGTTTGGGGTGGAATCTAACCCGCAACCTCGAGTGATCCGCCCTAATTGGTATTCAAAGTGACTGGATGAAAGGCTTCCATGAGCCACCGTGCCAGGCCCGCCAAATTTATTATTAAAAAATAAGTCAGGGATACTGCGACGGGCCCTGTGACACAAACCAGCAATCTTAGCCCTTTAGGAGGCCTAGGTGAGCTTGTCAACTGAGGTCGTGTGTTCCAGATCAACCTTCACATCCCGGTGAAAACTCTCCACACTTAAAATAGGAAAAGAAAGAAAAGAAAAGAAGAGAAAACAGACAGATTAGTGTGCACCACTGAAATGAAATGAGGTGCCTGCGGGAATCCAACCCTAGCCCAGCCTTTCTTTAAGACGTACAGTTTTTTCTCTTGTCACCCAGGCTGGAGTGCAACAGAGTGATCTTGGCTTATTGCCACACCCACCTCCTGGGTTCAAGCAATTGTCCTGCCAAACCCTTCAGTGTAGCTGGGGTTACAGGTGTCCACACCACCACGTCCAGCTAACTTTCTATATTTTTGTATCACGTACCTCAAGTCTATGTGTATTTGATTTCTAAAACACAACCACAAATTTGAAAAATACATTTATAAATAAAAACGAATCACTGCCCTTCGTGCGTGTCATTTTCATGGTGTGGCCACCCCAGGATTCTGTATGACATCCTGATTATAGTGTATGTCATTCCGAGGCGAGCACATTCCATACCTGCCTCAGATTTTTTATTTTGCTCTTTTTTATGTTTTATATAGGGAGCGTGTTTTGACGTGCCATTGGAGGCCTGTGTCAAACCTGTGACTTCACGATCCATCCTCCTCAGCATTCCAAAGTGCTGGGGTTACAGGGAAGAGCCGCCGAACCCAACCCAAGTTTTGTTTTTGTTTCAGAGACCGGATTTCACCGTTTTTTTTTTTTTTTTTGGCGGTGTCTAACCAGCAACATTGAGTGATCCGCCCTAATTGGTATTCAGAGCACCTGGATGAAACACTCACATGAGCCACCATGCCCGGTCGGCTGATTTTATTATTAAAAAAGATGTCAGGGAGACTGGGCCGGGCTCTGTGACTCCCACCAGCAATCCTAGCACATTGGGAGGCCTAGGTCAGCGGGTCAACTGTGGTCGCCGCTTCCAGATCAGCTTGTGCATCCCGGAGAAAACTCACCACAGTTAAAATAAGAGAAGAATAAAAAGAAATGAAAAAAATCAGACAGCTCAGTGTGCACCACTGAAATGAAACGGTGTGCCTGCGGTACTCCACCGCTAGCCCAGCCTTTCTTTATGACCTACTGTTTCACTCTTGTCACCAGGGCAGGAGTGCAACAGTGCGATCTTGGCTTATTGCCACAGCGGTCTTTTGGTTTCATGCCATTGTCCTGACTATGCCTTCAATGTAGCTGGGTTTGCATTTGTCCACACCACCACATCCAGCTAACTTTCTATATTTTTGTAACTCATACCTCAAGTCTATGTGTATTTGATTTCTAAAGTGCAGCCGCAATATCGAAAAATACATACATAAATAAAAACGGGACATGGAACTTTTTGAGTGTCATTTTCACGCGGTGGCCACCCCCTGATTCCGTTCGGCTTCCTGATTATAGTGTACGTGATTTCGAAGCTAGTGCATTCCATGCCTGCTTCAGGTTTCTTATTTTGCACTTTTTTTAATATAGTGAGTGTGTTGGGTCATGTCATTGGGGGACCCTGTGGAAACTGACTTCAGGATCTGTCGTTCTCGACATTTTAAAGTGCTGGGGTTACAAGGGGGAGCCCCCGAGCCCAACCCAAGTTTTATTTTGGTTTCAGAGACGGGTTTTCACCATTTTGATTGATGCGGGCTTAAACCCACAACATCGCCTGTTCCACCCTAATTGGTATTTAGATTTTCTTGATGAAAAGCTCAGGTGAGCCAGCGCACCTGGCCGGCAGACTTTATTATTAAAAAATCAATCACGAATACTGGGCCAGCCACTGTGACTCACACCAGCAATCCTAGCTCTTTAGGAGTCCTAGGTGAGTGGGACCACGGAGGTCTCGTGTTCCAGATCATCCTGAGCATCCCAGTGAAAACTCGCCACACTTAAAATAGGAGAAGAAGAAAAAGAAAAGAAAAGAAATTAGACACATGAGTGTGAACCACTGAAACAAAATGGGGTGCCTGCCAGACTCCAC
>JAPYYA010003269.1:0-13052 GCA_028533165.1 Leontopithecus rosalia | reverse complement strand
TAAAGCAGGCCTGGTGGTGACAAAATCTCTGAGTACTTGCTTGTTCAGAAAGGATTTTATTTTTCCTTCACTTATGAAGCTCAGTTTGGCTGGATATAAAATTCTGGGTTGAAAGTTCTTTTCTTTAAGGATGTTGAATATTGGCCCCCACTCTCTTTTGGCTTGTAGGGTTTCTGCCAAGAGATCTGCTGTGAGTCTGATGGGCTTCCCCTTGTCGGTAACCCGACCTTGCTCTCTGAATGCCCTTAGCATTTTCTCCTTTATTTCAACCCTGGTGAATCTGACGATTATGTGCCTTGGGGTTGCTTTTCTTGAGGAATATCTTTGTGGTGTTCTCTGTATTTCCTGGACTTGAATATTGGCCTACCTTGCTAGGTTGGGGAAGTTTTCCTGGATAATATCCTGAAGAGTATTTTCCAGCTTGGATTCATTCTCTTTGTCACATTCTGGTACACCTATCAAACGTAGATTAGGTCTCTTCACATAGTCCCACATTTCTTGGAGACTTTGTGCATTCCTTTTTGTGCTTTTTTTCTCTAATCTTGCCTTCTCGTTTTGTTTCATTGAGTTGATCTTTGACCTCTGATATTCTTTCTTCTGCTTGGTAAATTCAGCTGTTGAAACTTGTGCATGCTTCGCGAAGTTCTCGTGTTGTGTTTTTCAGCTCCATCAATTCACTCATATTCCTCTCTAAGTTGTCCATTCTTGTTATCATTTCCTCAAATCTTTTTTCAAGGTTCTTAGTTTCTTTGCATTGAGTTAGAACATGTTCTTTCAGCTCACAGAAATTTCTCATTACCCACCTTCTGAAGTCTGATTCTGTCATTTCATCACACTCATTCTTCATCCAGCTTTGTTCCCTTGCTGGTGAGGAGTTGTGATCCCTTGTAGGAGGAAAGGTGTTCTGGTTTCGGGTGTTTTCCTCCTTTTTGTGCTGGTTTCTTCCCATCTTTGTGGATTTATCCACCTGTCATCTGTGTAGTTGCTGATTTTCAGATTGGGTCTCTGAGTGGACGTCTAGGTTGTTGATGATGACGTTACTTCTGTTTCTTAGTTTTCCTTCTAGGACTGCTGATGTCCACTCTGGGCCCTGCTTGCCTGAGCATCACCTGCAGCAGCTGCAGAACAGTAAGGGTTGCTACCAGTTTCTTCTGCTATCTTTGTCCCGGAATAATGCCTGCCAAATGTCAGTCTGATCAGTCTTTTGTGAGGTGACTCTTTGGATATACGGGGGTCAGGGAGCTGCTTGAGGAGACAGTCTGTTCTTTATAGGAGCTCAAGTGTTGATATCTGAGCTCCCTAGTTCTTTCAGAGCTGCTAGGCAGGTACATTTGAGTCTGCTGCAGGAGAACTCATAAACCGCCTCTTTTTCCGCGGGTGCTCTGTCCCGGGGAATTAGGGCTTTATTTATGAGTGTCCGTTGTGCTGCTGCCTTTTTATTTTTTTCAGGGCTGCCCTGCCCAGCAAGGAGGCAGCCTAGTCACTGTCTGCCTGCAGAGGCTTTGCTGAGCTCCGCCGTGCTGCCATAGAGCTTCCCTGTAGTCCTGTTTATATGGGTGTGGTTAGAACTGCCTGGGCAATGGTGGCCCGCCTCTGTAATGGCAGACTCTCCCTGTTATGGTGGAGTGCCTCAGCAATGGCAGGCTGCCTCAGCAATGGCGGACTACCTCTGTAGGGGTGGAGTGCCTCAGTAATGGCGGATGCCCCTCCCCCACCGAGCTGCACCATCCTGGGTTCAGCTGTGCTTGCTGTGAAACTCTCAACCCTGAGCGTTTCCAATTGCTGTTTTTGTTTGTTTGTTTTTGTGGGGGTGGGACCCGCCGAGCCTGATCACCTGGCTCCCTGCCTCAGAGCCTTTTTTTTTTTTTTAAGTTGAATGGTTGACTCTCTCCTAGGTGTTCCAGTCACCTACTGAAAGGGCACTGGGATCTGCATGATTTCCCGTGTGGCGACCCACTGTGCTGGCTGAAACAGCGGCGCTGCCCGGGAATCTCCTGGGCAGCTTAAAAGGCCAACCAGAACTGTGTATTTTGAATGGAGAGCTGCCACGCCACGGCGCCAGCAAAACAGCCGCACCGGCCACAGCAGCCGCGCTGGTGACCCGTAGTGCTCCTCTGTGTAGGAATCTCTTGGTCTCTGGGTAATAAAGATCCGTCTGGAAGTGCGGCGTCCACTCACCGTCTGCGCTTTCACTGGGAGCTGCAATCCTGAGCTGCTCCTAAAAGGGCCATCTTGGATCTTCAACTTTTTTTTTGGTTGTTGTTGTGACGGAGTTTCGCTCTTGTTACCCAGACTGGAGTGCAATGGCACGATCTCGGCTCACCGCAACCTCCGCCTTCTGGGTTCAAGCAATTCTCCTGCCTCAGCCTCCTGAGTAGCTGGGACTACAGGTATATACCACCATGCCCAGCTAATTTTTGTATTTTTAGTAGAGACGGGATTTCACCCTGTTGACCAGGATGGTCTCGATCTCTTGACCTCGTGATCCACCTGCCTCAGGCTCCCAAAGTGCTGGGATTATAGGCATGAGTCACCGTGCCCAGCCTTTTTTTTTTTTTTGAGATGGAGTTTCACTCTTGTTGCCCAGGCTAGAGTACAATGACGTGATCTTACCTCACTGCAACCTCTGCCTCTCATGTTCAGGCAATTCTGTCTCAACCTCCTGACTAGCTGGGATTACAGGTATGCGCCACTATGCCCAACTAATTTTGTATTTTTAGTAGAGATGGGGTTTCACCATGTTGGTCAGGCTGGTCTGGAATGCCTGACCTCAGGTGATCTACCTGCCTCAGCCTCCCAAAGTGCTGAGATTACAGGCATGAGCCACTGTACCTGGCCTACAGGCATTCCTTTGTATAAGTTTTAGGAACAGCTTCTCCTGAATTCTGGAGCACCTTTTCCCTGGGGAAAGCTAAGAGGATGAAGGTGAGTGGGATCATCCACAGATAGCACCACTATAGCAGATTTCAGTGCTGCAGTTTTACTCATGGTCTCCCTGTACTACTAGCCGTCTTTTTGACCCTTAACCCTGGCTAGCACCTCTGCTGGTTCTGGCGGCGTAAGTGTAAGTATGACCCAGACCGTCAACTCCTGAGGATCTGAGTCCCTGGTCACTATGCCTTTATCAGGGTGTTGCTGCCAAGTTGCCTACTTACTCTCAACATTGCTTAACAGGATACCAAGATACTCAAATGGATCACCTGGTGGAAAGCATATTTTTCCTTTTTGCCTTTATTGTGTAACAGCAGCCTTACCTCCTCCTGGTGATGGGGGTCAATTACTTCTGCCAGAATAATAATTCTTCTTCTTGTCCTGGTCTCTTGGTATGAGAAACTCCAATAACTCAGGTTGTAACCTTTGTGGAGGTATTCTTTCTGAGGAACTAGGACTCTCAAGTGTTTAAAAACTCACTTTCAAGAATGGAAAGCACAAATTCCAAAAATGAATCATTGGGAGTGAAGGAAAATAAGGGTACTCTCACTTTTACTCCTTGATTCCTAGACCTATGTTTTCTACCTACAGGGGAAACAGCACCAGGTGAAGGTCATTCCTTTAGAAAGTGCACTGCATTGAGGGATGGTGAGCCATCCTCCACTGTCTCTGATCGGGTGCTTCCAGCAGGACCAGCTTCTTGCTATGTGATACAAACATTGAATCTCATGGTCATGTGCCTGTGCCTGTGCCTCCTTTAATATTAAATGAGGCTGGGCACGGTGGCTTACATGTTTAATCCCAGCACTTTGGGAGGCTAAGGCAGGTGGATCATGAGGTCAGGAGTTCGAGTCCAGCCTGGACTAGAACCCCATCTCCACTAAAAATACAAAAATCATCCAGTGTGGTGGCATGCCCCTGTAGTCCCAGCTACTTGGGAGGCTGAGACAGGAGAATCACTTGAACCCTGGAGGTGGACATTGCGGTGAACTGAGGCCACACCATTGCACTCCAACCTGGGTGACAGAGTGAGACTCTGTCTCACACACAAAACAAGATATATATATATATGTATAATGAATATATATTTTATATATATATATGTATAATGAATATATATTTTATATATATATATAAAATGAATCCCTTTGTCTGACACAATAGTATGTGGGATCTCATATTGATGATGGAGACTGGCTACTACCTGCTGAACGAATGTTTTTACAGTCTGATTTTGTTTTTGTTTTTTTAGTGCCTCTTATGTCGTGAATGCTCTGATGGACATTAGCATCTGAAGAGGGATCTTTCCACTTTGTGCTCACTTCTATAAGTTCTTTTACTTTTACATGTTCATAGCCTTTGTTGTCTGCCAGTCTTCCAAGTGTTCTCCTTCTAAGACCCTGGCCAAGCAGTAATTGCACTGCCCCTGAGTCCCTGTGTATCTATCTAACTTCAGGCCACTTCTTTTTCCACACAAAATGGCTGATCAGGTGGACTTCCGGAAATACTACTCACTGGGAGGATTTCCCCTTACCACTACCTTTTAAGACCATCCTGAGTGGGGCTGCTGTACAGCCATCATCTATATCTAGCTTGCACCAACATACCAAGTTGAGCCATTTGTGAATCAAGCTCAGGGTTTTCCTCTTACATCAACCAGTCATTAAAGATCTCCCATGCAGTCATGGATGTGAGCTGAGCAGTGGAGTGGTGGTAAATATTTAACAACCAGCTTTCTGAAAAGGAGAAAGAAAGACTCAATTTGTAGTATGAACTAATTTCCATGCTGTGAATACTTATGGTGAGTTTTAACCTACCAACATGGCATCAACAGGCTTGCAAAATTTCTGAAAATTTAGCAAGAAACTCTTATGAACTGGTATAAACTTACTTCAGCATATCCCAGAGCTGGGGAAGATGTGCTGTATAACAGTGGTGGATGACATGAGCTACCTGCATGCCACCTGCTCATTCAGCTTGCTTGTGTCCTCTGGTTTTATTGATGGTCAATCCTAGATGTTCTGCTTCCATCTCGACCCGCCCTAATTTATGACTTCGTTTCCATCTAGGCCCATCCTAAGTTATCGCTTGGTGGGTGTAATAGAACCTAGCTCATGAGAGGTAGTTTTGGTATCTCCATGGTGAGGCACTTGTCTCTATTAGGGCCTAGTCGTACTCCAAGAGTCATTTTTTGGAAGGTATATAATTCTCTGTTGCCATGATAGGGCTTTTATGCAGGATCTATGTTGTGGCTCTTCCATTAGGGCTTGTCATAAAATCCACATGTCATCTTTTCACAACGCTGATATTCCTAATACCATAGGGTCTGCTGGATTATGTGGTCCAAGAGGCCAGCTGCTTGCCCTGAAGCTTGGACTTGATGCGGAATCCTTCCTTGCCATGGGCCCCATTGGAAAATAGCAACCATTGTGTGCTCTAGTATGTGAGCTGGAAGGGTACTTCTGGGAATACATAGCCTACTGAACCCAAAGAGATCTACCTAAAAAGAAAAAGAAAGAAAAGAAAAAGAAAAAAACAAAACATAAGAAAAATAATAATAAAGAGATCTACCTAGCAGGCAATGTGCTTCCATTCTTATGATGGGAACTACAAGATACAGTAATTTCTCCTTTACTTTGTAGGGGATGTCCTAGCATACTCCAGACCTCCAGACTTTTAAAACTTTACCTATACAGTGGGCTCCTCAATCTTTAAGATTTATTTCCTGCAAGAGTGCATGTGAATTACCACGGCCCTCCACCTCCTAGCCACTTCTTGTTTATTTGGTCCAACTAACATGATGTCATCAATTTCTGGGACCAGTGTGCTATTCTGCAGCCCCTCCAGCTGGTCCATGTCTCTTCAGATTATGTTATGACAGAGGACAGCAGAGTTAACATAGCTCAGGGACAAAGCTGTAAATGAACATTGTTGTGTATTCCCAAGGAACATGAATCATTTCTGATTCAATTTTTTATAGAAACAGAGAAAGAATGGATTTGCCCGATTATTGTTTGCATATCATGTACCTGAGTCCATGTTTATCTGTTCTAACAAAGAGAGATCTGGAACAGAAACCGTAATTGGAGATACTGTTAAAATAATAGGCCAGGTCTGTGATAATGCCATTCTGCATGATCTGTCTGCATTTTGCAGAGGCCAGATGGTTAATTTAATGAAGATACAATGGGAATCACAGCCTATTTGTCTTTCAGATCTTTAAGGAGGCAACCATTTTAATCTTGTTTTCCCAAGATGCCTTATCATGGTAAAATATACATACAGAATAAAATTGCCATTTTAACTATTTGTAAGTGCACAGTTCAGCGGCATCAAGTACATTCACATTGTTGTGTGACTATCACCACCATCCATCTCCAGAACTTTTTCATTTTCCCAAACTGAAAATCTGTGCCCATTAAACAATAATGCCCCATTCCCCCTTTCTCCTCCGCCTCTGGCAGCCACCATTCTACTTTCTGCATATGAATTCAACTACTTTAGGTAGTTCACTGAAGTGAACTCACACAATATTTGTTCTTTTGTGTCTAGTTTATTTCACTTAGCATAATGTTTTCAGGATTTGCAGAGTCCAGCCCTGCTGGGTCTACAGGGTATTCTCTACAGGTGTGGAGACGAGAGACAGCCCAAATAAAGACACGATACCCTGAAATCGAAAGAAAACAAGTTGGGCCTAGGGGGCCACTGCCACCAGTAGGGGGAGACTGGGAGTGGCCCCGAATGCCTGGACACTCTGACTTCTATTGGGTACAAAACGGGGGGCAGGGTAAGTAGGGTGAGTCCTCCACAGTTATTGATAGGATGAAGCAAATCACGTGTCTAAGGAACCAGGGACCTAGGGCTTTCAAGTAGCTAAAGCAGGGGAAATGAAAAGTCAGCACTTTATGTTATGTTGGTCAAGTAAGAACAAAGCCTTCAGGAAGTATGCTACTTCTTACTATCTACGAAAGAAGAAACAGGTGCAGAAGTAGGGAGGGAAAGCAGAGACAGATTGTAACCAACACAGCACAGCACCACACAGAGACAATTAAGCGCCCCCGCCCCGCCCCTCAGGGTAGCTGTGGGTTGGGCTGACTGATACCAGTCCTTCCACAAGACTGTGAGGCAGTGGAGTGTTCTCTGATTTGCCTAAGGACAGGGAATGTTCCCTTCCATGGTTTGCTGAGTAGCGGGTGCTTCGCCAAACACTGGCCCTACTGCAGAGATTTTAGATGCCCTCCAGCAACCCTTATGCGGATGTGATAGAGGGCTTGGTTTTGGCATTCAACAGGTCGTCCCCGCTGATTGCCACCAGTCAACGTTCCACAGGTATCAATGCTCTTGCCTCGTGGCCACAGTTCAAAGTCCACCGTGTTCCTTATCAGTCCCTGACAACAGCAACCCAAAATTCCTAGATAATCATGCATAAAGTATAAGGAGGCTTTAATCAAGGCTTAACATCCAATAAGATTAACATCTAATCACTCATGCTACTTATTCCTAACTATATTCTTCTTTCTATATTCTATTTATTAAATAGAAACTGGCTGAGGCTTCAGTCTTCTGCTTCGGCATTTATAAGACTTTCCAGCCACAGGGATTCATGCATGTTGCAGCACAAGCTTGATCAACCTGCAGCCCATGGGCCACATGAGGTGGCCCAGGACAGCTTTGAATGTGGGCCAATACAAATTCATAAACTTTCTTAAAACATTATGAGATTTGTGCATGAACCTTTTTTTTTTTTTCAGCTCATCAGCTATCATTAGTGTCAGTGTAGTTTATGTGTGGCCCAAGGCAGTTCTTCCAGTGTGGCCCAGGGAAGCCAAAAGATCAAACACCCCCGGTGTAGCCAGCCAAATATTCCATTTATGCATATATGATATTGTGTTTCTTCATTCATCTGCCATTGGACATTTTTTTTTTGAGGCAGAGTTTCGCTCTTGTTACCCAGGCTGGAGTGCAATGGCGGGATCTCGGCTCACCGCAACCTCCGCCTCCTGGGTTCAGGCAATTCTCCTGCCTCAGCCTCCTGAGTAGCTGGGATTACAGGCACGCGCCACCGTGCCCAGCTAATATTTTGTATTTTTAGTAGAGACGGGGTTTCACCATGTTGACCACGGTGGTCTCGATCTCTTGACCTCGTGATCCACCCGCCTCGGCCTCCCAAAGTGCTGGGATTACAGGCGTGAGCGACCATGCCCAGCCGCCATTGGACATTTTGATTGTTTCCACCTATTGGCTGCTGCAAATAATGCTGCTATAAACATTCTTGCACAAATATATTTTTTGAATCCTAGCTTTCAATTATCTTGCATATACACCCATAGAATTTCTGGATCACATGGTGCTATTGTTTAAATGCCCCCTCCAAAACTCATGTTGAAATGTAATTGCCATTGTAACAGTATTTGGAGGTGGGGACTTTAAGAGGTGGTTAGGTCATAAGGGCATTACTCTCATGAATAAACTAATGCTGTTATTGCCAAAGTGAGTTACTGTGGGAGTTCAGCCCTTTTGCTCTCTGTCTCATGCCCTTGCTTCTGCTTTTAGTCTTCCAACATTGGATGACCCTTGCCAGATGATTGTGGGACTGTGTTAAAGAAACTTCTCTTCCTGGGTCCGTGAGGGGCGTGGTTTCAAGTGCAGGAATTTCCAGGCCCCCCCGCCTCAGGTGGCTAGGGCTCTTTGCATGCGGGCCAGGTAAAGTTCTTTGTCTATCTTCCAAATAAGGGCTTTTGTCCCCCAGTTCCCACCAGAGGTCATGGAGGAGGGGGCTCTATACCTCAGAGTTGTAAAACAAATAACCAATCCGGTATCAGATTCAAAGATCAATCAATCCAGAGAAAGTTTGAAAAAACTCTTGCCAGGCATGGTGGCTCACGCCTGTAATCCCAGCACTTTGGGAGGCTGACGTGGGTGAATCACCTGAGGTTGAGAGTTGAAGACCAGCCTGACCAATATGGAGAAACCCCGCCTCTACTAAAAATACAAAATTAGCTGCACGTGGTGGCACATGCCTGAAATCCCAGCTACTCGGGAGGCTGAGGCAGGAGAATTGCCTGAACCTGGGAGGCGAAGGTTGCGGTGAGCCGAGTTTGTGCCAGTGCACTCCAGACCGGGCAACAAGAGCAAAACTCCATCTGAAAGAAAAAGAAAAAGAAAAAACTCCTCTTATTGGATGAGAACATGAATGGGGAAGGAATAACTCAAGGGTTAAATCTTCAGCGATACTACCTGAATAGATTTCCCTCTCTGGGTTCCTCCCCTATGACAGTGGGAGCTGCCTTTTCTCTCTCTCTGCCTAAATAAATCACTATTCTGCAAAACTCTTTGGGTCCACAGTATTTATTCATGCACCTCCAGGGCCCCTTTCCCCATTCTTTGGGGTAAGAGAGGCCAAGAGCCTACGAGCTGAGTCTAGCAGTTAGGATTCCTGGTTTTCACCCAGATGATCCAGGCTCGGGCTCAACTCCGGGTGTGGAAACCAGGCAGACCAGTTGACATTTTACTCCCCTGGTAACATATTGCCATGTTCTTCAGCTTTCCAGCCTCCAAAACTGTAAGTCAAATAAACTTCTGTTCTTTGTAAATTACTCAGTCTGTGATATTCTGTTCTAGCAGGAGGAAATGGACTAAGACATAGGTAATTCTATTTTTAATATTTGAGGATTCTCTATACTCTATATATAATTTCCACAGTGGCCAGACCAATTTACGTTGCCCCCAGCAATGCACAGGTTTCCAATTTCTCTACATCCCTGAAGACAGTTGTTAATTTCTTTGTTAAAAGAAAAATAGGCATCTTAATAAGTGTGAAGTGGTTTCTCATTGTGGTTTGGATTTACATTTCCCTACTGATTAGTGGTGTTGAACATCTTTTTACGTATTTATGGGCCATTTGAATTTCTTCTCTGCAGAAATGTTTGTTCAAGTCCTTTGTCCATTTCCAAATCAGGTTTTTTGCTATTTTGTTGCTGAATTGTAGGGGTTACCTATATATTCTGGATATTAATCCCCTATCAGAACTATGACTTGTGAATATTTACTTCCATTCTGTAGGTTGCCTTTTTACTCTATTGATATTGATATTCCCTTTGGATGAAGAGACTTTCTGTTTCGCCCAGGTTAGAGTGCAGTGGAGCAATCTTGGCTCACTGCAACCTCTGCTGCCCAGGTTCAAGTGATTCTCCTGCCTCAGCCTCCTAAGTAGTGGAAATTACAGGCACTTTTCACCATGCCTGGCTAATTTTTGTAGTTTTAGTAGAGACGGGGTTTCAGCATCTTGGCCAGGCTGCTCTTGAGCTCCTGACCTCGTGATCGACCCATCTTGGCCTCCCAAAGGAGGGGAGGCCATGCTGGGAATACAGGCATGAGCCATTACGCTCAGTCATCTTCTGCCATGGTTGTAAGTTTCCCAAGGCTTCCTAGCCATGCAGAACTGTGAGTTAACTAAATGTCTTTCCTTTATAAATTACCTAATCTCAGGTCTCAGTATCTTTATAGCAGCGTGAGTATGAACTAATACACCATTGTAGGAAAAGGTTAGGAGTATAGAAAAAACAAAAAGTGCAATAAGAAAAAATATTATAGATCAAACATCCAAGTTGGCCCTTTTAGGAGCAGCTCAGGATTGCAGCTTCCAGTGAAAGCTCAGAGGGTGAGTGGACGCTGCATTTCCAGACGGATCTTTATTGCCCACAGACCAGGAGATTCCTAGGCGGAGGAGCCCTACGGGTCACCAGTGCGGCCGTTTTGGCCAGCATGGCTGTTTTAGCTGGTGTGGCTGTTTTGCCAGCGCTGCAGTGAAGTGGCTCTCCCTACAAACTACACTGGTCTAGTTGCCCTTTTAAGCTGGCCAGGATATTCCTGGGCAGCGCTGTTCTTTCAGCGAGTGCAGTGGGTTGCCGCATGGGAAATCACACAGATCCTGGCGCCCTTTCAGCAGGTGACTGCAACACCTAGGAGAGAGTCAACCATTCAACTTAAGAAAAAAAAAAGGCTCTGAGGCAGGGAGCCAGGTGATCAGGCTCAGCGGGTCCCACCCCCACAAAAACAAACAAACAAAAACAGCAATTGGAAACGCTCAGGGTTCAGTTTCACGGCAAGCACAGCTGAACCCAGGATGGTGCAGCTCGGTGGGGGAGGAGCGCCCGCCATTACTGAGGCACTCCACCCCTACAGAGGTAGTCCGCCGTTGCTGAGGCAGCCTGCCGTTGCTGAGGCACCCCGCCATAACAGAGAGAGTCCACCATTACAAAGGCGGGCCACCATTGCCAAGGCAGTTCTAACCACACCCATATAAACAGGACTACAGGGAAGCTCTATGGCAGCAGGGTGGAGCTCAGCAAAGCCTCTGCAGGCAGACAGTGACTAGGCTGCCTCCTTGCTGGGCAGGGCAGCCCTGAAAAAAAAGAAGGCAGCAGCACAAAAGACAATCATAAATAAAGCCCTAACTCCCCAGGACAGAGCACCTGGGGAAAAAGAGGCGGTTTATGAGTTCTGCTGCAGCAGACTTAAACGTACCTGCTTAGCAGCTCTGAAAGAATAACAGACCTCACAGTTCAACACTTGAGCTCCTATAAAGAACAGACTGTCTCCTCAAACAGCTCCCTGACCCCCGTATATCCAAAGAGTCACCTCACAAAAGACTGATCAGACTGATATTTGGCAGGCATCATTCTGGGACAAAGATAGCAGAAGAAGCAACGTAGCAACCCCTCCTGTTCTGCAGCTGCTGCAGGTGATGCCCAGGCAAGCAGGGCCCGGAGTGGACATCAGCAGTCCTACAGCAGAGGGGCCAAACTGTTAGAAGGAAAACTAAGAAACAGAAGTAACGTCATCATCAACAACCTGGACATCCACTCAGAGACCCAATCTGAAAATCAGCAACTACACAGACGACAGGTGGATAAATCCACAAAGATGGGAAGAAACCAGCGCAAAAAGGAGGGAAACACCCGAAACCAGAACACCTTTCCTCCTACAAGGGATCACAACTCCTCACCAGCAAGGGAACAAAGCTGGATGAAGAATGAGTGTGATGAAATGACAGAATCAGACTTCAGAAGGTGGGTAATGAGAAATTTCTGTGAGCTGAAAGAACATGTTCTAACTCAATGCAAAGAAACTAAGAACCTTGAAAAAAGATTTGAGGAAATGATAACAAGAATGGACAACTTAGAGAGGAATATGAGTGAATTGATGGAGCTGAAAAACACAACACGAGAACTACGTGAAGCATGCACAAGTTTCAACAGCTGAATTTACCAAGCAGAAGAAAGAATATCAGAGTTTAAAGATCAACTCAATGAAATAAAACGAGAAGGCAGGATTAGAGAAAAAAAGCACAAAAAGGAATTCACAAAGTCTCCAAGAAATGTGGGACTATATGAAGAGACCTAATCTATGTTTGATAGCTGTACCTGAATGTGATGAAGAGAATGAATCCAAGCTGGAAAATACTCTTCAGGATATTATCCAGGAAAACTTCCCCAACCTAGCAAGGTAGGCCAATATTCAAGTCCAGGAAATACAGAGAACACCACAAAGATATTCCTCAAGAAGAGCAACCCCAAGGCACATAATCATCAGATTCACCAGGGTTGAAATAAAGGAGAATATGCTAAGGACAGCCAGAGAGAAAGGTTAGGTTACCCACAAAGGGAAGCCCATCAGACTCACAGCAGATCTCTTGGCAGAAACCCTACAAACCAGAAGAGAGTGGGGGCCAATATTCAACATCCTTAAAGAAAAGAACTTTCAACCCAGAATTTTATATCCAGCCAAACTGAGCTTCATAAGTGAAGGAAAAATAAAATCCTTTCTGAACAAGCAAGTACTCAGAGATTTTGTCACCACCAGGCCTGCTTTACAAGATGTCCTGAAAGAGGCACTACACATAGAAAGGAACAACCAGTACCAGCCACTCCAAAAACATACCAAATAGTAAAGAGTATCAAAAAATGAAGAATCTGCATTAACTAATGGGCAAAACAGCCAGCTGGCATCAAAATGGGAGGATCAAATTCACACATAACAATATTAACCCTTAATGTAAATGGGCTAAATACACCAATCAAAAGATACAGACTGGCAAATTGGATAAAAAGCCAAAACCC
>JAPYYA010003268.1:0-13054 GCA_028533165.1 Leontopithecus rosalia | reverse complement strand
GGTCAACATAGTGAAACCCCGTCTCTACTAAAGATACAAAAAATTAGCTGGGCCCGGTGGCACGTGCCTTTAATCCCAGCTACTCGGGAGGCTGAGGCAGGAGAATTGCCTGAACCCAGGAGGCGGAGGTTGCGGTGAGCTGAGATCGCGCCATTGCACTCCAGCCTGGGTAACAAGAGCGAAACTCCGTCTCAAAAAAAAAAAAAAAAAAAAAAAAAGAACCTCCCAGTCCCATCCAAATTTTTCTGTCACCAAATATGGAGTAGTTTCTTCTCGTCCTGCTTTTACTATTTTAATGAAATCCCTCCCCCTTGAGAGAATACAGTTGTGGTGTCACAATTACAACAGAATAACAGGTACTTCTTAGTCTCCACTTACAATTCAAATAGGAAAGGATAATCAGGCCACAACATTCACCCAGAATCCACTGTGGTCAGAACCTGTCCTAACAACAGTCAGGGCTTTCAGTCTGTTTTAAGAAGGTGAAACACTGTACACTAAAACTGAACAAATGTTTGCACGGCAGCAAACATTATGGCTCACGCCTGTAATCCCAGCACTGTGGGAGGCCGAGGCGGGCAGATCACCTGATGTCAGGTGTTCAAGACCACCCTGGCCGGGTGCAGTGGCTCAAGCCTGTAATCCCAGCACACTGGGAGGCCGAGGCGGGTGGATCACGAGGTCAACAGATGGAGACCATCCTGGTCAACGTGGTGAAATCCCGTCTCTACTAAAAATACAAAAAATTAGCTGGGCATGGTGGCGTGTGCCTGTAATCCCAGCTACTCGGGAGGCTGAGGCAGGAGAATTGCCTGAACCCAGGAGGCGGAGGTTGCGGTGAGCTGAGATCGCACCACTGCACTCCAGCCTGGGTTACAAGAGCGAAACTCCGTCTCAAAAAAAAAAAAAAAAACCACCCTGACCAACACGAAGATGCCCCTCTCTACTAAAAATACAAAATTAGCTAGGTGTGGTGGCACATGCCTGTAATCCCAGCTACTCAGGAGGCTGAGGCAGGACAATTACTTGAACCCAGGAGGCGGAGGTTGCGGTGAGCCGAGATCATGCCATTGCACTCCAGCCTGGGCAACAAGAGTGAAACCCTGTCTCAAAAAAAAAAAAAAAGTTTGCAATGCAACCTAACCACCTATACAAGTCAGTATCATGTAAAACAGATACCACACGACTGCGAGGGGCCTAAAGAGGAGAGTCTGCTGGGAGTAGGTCTGAAGAACTTAGCTGAACACATACCACAGGTCCACCACTGACCGTGTGATCACTACAGGCATGGAACAAGTCACGAAGCCAACAGGTCCCCAGGTTATTAAAATCTAGGGAAAGCTGGCTAGGTACAGTGGCTCACGCCTGTAATCCCAGCACTTTGGGAGGATCGCTAGAGCCCAGGAGTTCAAGACCAGCCTAAGCAATATACCAAGACCCCATCACTATAAAATTTTTAAAAATAATTTTTTTTTTAAATCTAGAGAAAGAAAGGGAGTTTACAGAAATCACCAAAGAGCAGAAAGTCCAAGCCTACTCTGATTTCATCAATTAGCTTCCTAAAGTCTGCAGGATGCAGGTAAAAGATTAAGAACCTAATCTTTACTGAAGGTTGGACAAACCACCACCAAAAAAAAGGCAAAAAATAAAAATAACCTAATCTTTTCTGGCCATTCTCTAGCTAGCCAAGCAGCTTTCCCTCACATAGTCTTGTCCCTTACCTAGAACCCAAAAGAGCTGTGGTAGCTCAGAAACCCCCAGTAAACAGCCTCATGATTATTTAATGAAATAAAGTGTTCATTTGTGAGAAACGCTGGAAGTTGCAGAGATGGAGCACCTAGAATGTGGTTTACAGGTCATGGTGTTCATGTCTCAGTTCAGGAGTTTAGGAGCTCCTGGCCAAGTACGGAAAGCTAATCATTAGTGAGGAAATGGTTTGTTGAATAAATGAATGAATGAATAGCCGGATAAGGAACGATGCTTTCTTGAGCAAGACAGTTCCCAGGAAGGCCAAGGGCCGGGAACTCCCAAAGTCAGCAAGGAAAAGCCACGAAGTCCACACGGACTTCCAGCACGCCCCCGCCGGCCAGGCAGCTGGCCGGCAACCAGGCGCTCAGGCCCCACAGGTGTCAGGCATGAAGGTGAGGCGAATGCTCCACGCTTCATCAACTGAGCCGGTCGGTCTCAAAGCACAGATGCGATCTTAATTCTTTCCAAAACATTAGCCTCCTCTCCCCGTTACAGGCCAGACTCCCAGAGGATCACATTTAGAACACAGCTGGGGGGAGGCAGGAGAGATGTGCCAGCTTTTATTTTCTTGGGAGAAGCCCGGGCAATGGCCAGGGACCACTGAAACTGTCGGGAAACGGGTGAAGAGGGAAATCGAGACCCGCGAAATCCGCGCACTGGTCTGAGTCAGGAGCACAATCAGTGCTTAGTCATTGATACCTCGGCGGCCGGGAGTTCCTCGCCCCCTGCCAGCCCCAGACGTACGTGACAAACCGTAGCGGAGCCTGGCGCGCGCTCCTGAGCCCCGGCCCGGGCCTCCCCAGCCGGGCCCCGACGTTCGCCACCCGCCCCATACTTACTCCGCAGAGCTGGTCCCGTTAACCGCCGAGCCGTCGGGGGCCGGGTTCAGCTGGATGGGCGTCGGCTTCTTCTTGGGCATTTTGGACCCGGCTAAGGCGCTTTCAACTCCGCGGGGAGGGCAGCACCTCTCGCTTCCTACCGCTGAGCTGCCCCGAGCCCGCTGCGCAGGTTCAAGTCCGGGCCGCGGGTCCCGGGGATGCCTTCGGCGGGTGCGCCCCGCGCGGTCCCGTCAGCTCCGAGGGGGCCGGTGACGGTCTCAGGGGACCCCCGCCCTACCCGCCCGGGACTCGGCTCCGCGCGCAGCGAGCCGAAGGGCTGCCCCGCAGGAGTGGAGCGAACTGAAAGTGCGGTTCGGCAGCCCGGGATTCCCTCCCTCTCTCCCTCAACAAACCAGTCTCTCCAGCTCAGGCGGCCCCGTCGCGCGCGCACCAGAGCCCAGCTCCAGCTCCTGCCGGGAAACTACCGCCGCCGCGGTCCTAGCCGCTCGGCGCAGCGGCCCTGGGAGGGACTGGAGGTCGGGGGAGGGGCGGGGAAGGGGAAGCCTCGCCCCCCACCCGGGCTGCGGCGCTTTCCACACACCCACTCGACTCCGCCCCTATCGCCTCGCCAACAACCAATGGGAGCAAGCCTCGGCGGCAGATGACGCGGAAATACGTCATGGGAGCGCGGCGCGCTGCCCTGGGGGCGGGGTCTGTCGCGGGCTCGACGGCGCCCTCTGCCGCCCGGAGACACGCCGGCCGACCCCGCCGAAAAGAGGTTCGTGTCGGCGGCCGGGTGAGCTCCTCTAGGCCAAGTGCCGCGCGGCCTCCTCGTCTGCGGTAACTAGCCTGTCCCCGACTTTCGTCCCCAAGCCGAGTCCTGTTGACGGAAATGAAATAACAAAATAAATAAGGAAAAGGACCCCTTCCTGTGTCCAGAGGAGAGGCAGCGTGGGGAATAGGAAACTTGTCCAGAGACTCCTTGAGCCCAACGAAGTGTCATTTATGTATTTTATTTGTTTAATAAAACTACTGAGAAGGGTGAGGGGAAATGGATACTCAGTGCTGATAAGATTGTAAATTGTTGCAACGGTTTTTGAGAGCAGATTGATTTTTTTTTCTTTTTTTGACGGAGTTTCACTATGTGGGCTACATTTTTTTAAAGCCTTAAAAACACCCTTTTTCAGTTCAGGAGCGGTGGCTTACGTCTGTAATCCCAGTGCTGCCTGAGCAGGGAGACCCCCGTCTCTACTAGCTGGGCGTGACTGAGTGCACCTGTAGTCTGAGCTACTGAGGAGACTGAGGCTGGAGGATCACTTAAGCCCAGGAGTTTGAGTCTGCAGTGAGTTAGGATCACACCACTGCACACCAGCTTCAGAGCGAGACTCTCTTTAAAAACTTTCATCCAGGCTGGTCCGAGTGCAGTGGTGTTTACAACTAATTGATCACAACCAATTACAGATTTTATTTTTTTTTTTTTGAGACAGAGTTTCGCTGTTGTTACCCAGGCTGGAGTGCAATGGCACGATCTCGGCTCACTGCAACCTCCGCCTCCTGGGTTCAAGCAATTCTCCTGCCTCAGCCTCCCGAGTAGCTGGGACTACAGGCGCACACCACCATGCCCAGCTAATTTTTGTATTTTTAGTAGAGACGGGGTTTCACCTCGTTGACCAGGATGGTCTCGATCTCTTGACCTCGTGATCCACCCGCCTCGGCCTCCCAAAGTGCTGGGATTATAGGTGTGAGCCACCGCGCCCGGCCAGTTACAGATTTCTTCAATCCTTCTCCACTCCCACTGCTTCACTTAACTAGCCTTAAAAAAAAAAAAAAAAAAAAAAATTCATCCAGGCCAGGCGCGATCGTTCACACCTATAATCCCAGCACTCTGGGAGGCCGAGGCAGGTGAATCACGACGTCAGGAGTTCAAGACCAGGCTGCCCAAGATGGTGAAACCCCATCTCTACTAAAAGCACAAAAAATTTACACGAGGGTGGTGGCCAGTGCCAGTAATCCCAGGTACTCTGGGAGGCTGAGGCAGAGAATCACTTGCACTTGGTAGGCAGAGTTTGTTTGCAGAGAGCTGATATCAGGCCACTACACTCCAGCTTGGGCCACTGAGTGAGACTTTGTCTCAAATTTTATTTATTTATTATTTTTTTTTTTTTGAGACGGAGTTTCGCTCTTGTTACCCAGGCTGGAGTGCAATGGCGTGATTTCAGCTCACTGCAACGTCCCCCTCACAGGTTCAAGTGATTCTCCTGCCTCATTCTCCCAAGTAGCTGGGATTACAGGCACGCGCCACCACGCCCTGCGAATTTTTTGTATTTTCAGTAGAGACAGCGTTTCTCCATGTTGGTCAGGCTGGTCTTGAACTGCTGACCTCAGGTGATCTACCCGCCTCAGCCTCCCAAAGTGCTGGGATTACAGGCATAAGCCACAGCACATGGCAAAAAAAAAAAAAAAAATGCTTTTATCCAAAAATTTCAGCTCTGTGAATTACTAAAGAAATAAGATGTGTGACCAGGCATATATTTTGTATTTTGTCCTAAAAATACAAAAATTAGCTGAGTGTTGTGACGCACACCTGTAGTCCCAGCGACTCGGGAGGCTGAGGCAGGAGAATTGCTTGAACCCAGAATGCAGAGTTTGCAGTGAGCCGAGATTGCGCCACTGCAGTCCAGCCTGGGTGACAGAGCGAAACTCCGTCTCAAAAAAAAAAAAGAAGATGTGAATAAAGAGCTTAAAAAATAAGAGGCACATTATCCATTCAAAAGTGCACATTCAGTGTTTCTCTTCCCCCTTTCCATCCTAAAATAATCAGTGCCAGAGACATTAGGTATACAGAACAAAGGAAGCATATACACCTGGCAGTCCACAGCCAGGTGTCAGTGATCTAGTAGGTAAGGAGGCTGAAGAACCTGAGAAGATGAAGAGAGCTTGAACACCTGGGAGGCAGCCCTACAAAAAGTCTAAGCCCTAGAGCCCAAGAGTGGAGAGCAAGGCATCCCAGTGGGGAAGGCCTGGAAGCTTAGATTGGGAGATTAGTTGCATACAAGATGATTGATCAAGTCACTAAATACATTAAGCATGACAGAGCCAGCTTTCTCATTGTGGTACAATGAAGTTAAAACAATGGGGAGAATGCCCCATGCTATTTTATTGGAATTGGAGGTATCAGTGTGAACTCACAGTTTTTTTGTTGTTTTTTGGGGTTTTTTTTTTTTGAGTGGAGTTTAGCTCTTTCTGCCCAGGCTGGAGTGCAAGGGCGCGATCTCAGCTCACTGCAACCTCTGCCTCCCAAGTTCAAGTGATTCTCCTGCCTCAGCCTCCCAAGTAGCTGGGATTATAGGCACGCACCACCATGCCTGGCTAATTTTGTATTTTTAGTAGAGATGGGAGGCAAAGGTTGCAGTGAGCTGAGATCATGTTGGCCAGGCTTGGTGTCCAACTCCTGACCTCAGGTGATCTGCCTGCCTCATGAGCCACCGAGCCCAGCCTGAACTCATAGTTTTTTTAAAAAAATAATTATATTCAGTGGGTGCAGTGGTGGCTTCTGCCTGTAATCCCAACACTTTGTAAGGCCGAGGTGGGAGGATCATTTGAGGTCAGGAGTTCAAGACCAGCCTGGCCAACATGGTGAAACCCTGTCTCCACTAAATTACAAAAATTAGCCTGTCGTGGCGGTGGGCACTTGTAATCCCAGCTACTCAGGAGGCTGAGGCAGGATGATTGCCTGAACCTGGGAGGCAAAGGTTTCAGTGAGCCGAGGTCACACCACTGCACTCTAGCCTGGGCGACAGAGCGAGACTGTCTCAAAAATAAATAAATTAAATAAACAAAAATAAATTTTATTGCGTATATTTGAGGTTTACAACGTGATGTTGTGGGATATATATATATAGTAAAATGGTTACCATAGTGAAGAAAATTAACATATCTATACTCTCACATAAAGGCTTGTGTAAGTATAACAAGAGCGGCTAAAATCTACCTATTTAACAAAAAAACCCAAGTACAATATAATGTTATTAACTATGGTCCTCATGTTGTACATTAGATCTCTAGACTTTCTTATCCTACATATCTGCTTCTTTGTATTTATTGACCTACATCTCCCCATTTCTTTCGCCCATAGTTTTTAATATACAGGCATAGATATAAATGCATGCATGTGTATGTAGAAGTGCTTGTATCCTTATTCATATTAAACATGCACAGTTTTTAGTATCAGAGTAAAATAATAAACGTTGAAGAGTTAATCAAAGGCCAAGCATGATGGCTCACACCTGTTAATCCCAGCACTTTGGGAGGCAGAGGTGGGAGGGTCACCTGAGGTCAGGAGTTTGAGACCAGCCTGGCCAACATGGTGAAACCCTGTCTCTATGAAAAATACAAAAATTAGCCAATCATGGTGGTGAGAACCTGTAATACCAGCTACTTTGGAGGCTGAAGCAAAAGAATCACTTGAACCCAGAAGGTGGAGATTGCAGTGAGCCAAGATCATGCCACTGTACTCCAGCTGGGCAACACGGTGAGGCTCTGTGTGGATGACTTGAGCCCAGGAGTTCAACACTAGCCTGGGCAACATGATGAAACCTCATCTCTACAAAAAATACAAAAATTAGCCAGGCATGGTGGCAGGTGCCTTCAGTCCCAGCTACTCTGAAGGCTGAGGTGGGAAGACCGCTTGAACGAGGCTGTAGTGAGCCATGATCTTGCACCCCAGCCTAGACAACACAGAAAAAGAAATAGAGAGACAACCAGTGATGAAAACATACCATGAATTGAGGAGTACATTTAACTCAGACCTCCATATCTTAGGTTCAAAAGCAAACAAAACAAAAAATCATGAACTTGAGAGATAAAGACCTGAGATTAATTCCAGTTCTTCCCTTGGCTGATTTCTTACCCTCTCTGAACCTCAGTTAAATTACCTATAAAATAAGAATTATACTATCTACTACTGCACTAAATAGTTATCAGCATTAAATGAAGTTGCGAAAGAATAGAAGCTAACACACAGCTAAAAAAATGGTGATGGGCTGGGCGTGGTGGCTCACGCCTCTAATCACAGCACTTTGGGAGGCCAAGGCAGGTGGATCACTTGAGGTCAAGAGTTCAAGACCATTCTGGCCAACATGGTGAAACCCCCTCTGTACTAAAAATAGCCAGACGTGGTGGCACACACCTGTAGTCCCAGCTACTCGGGAGGCTGAGGCAGGAAAATTGCCTGTATGTGGGAGGTGGAGGTTGCAGTGAGCCAAGATCACTACACTGCATTCCAGCCTGGCACTAGAGCAAGACTCTGTCTCAAAAATAAAACAATGGTAGTGGTGGTAGGTTTTCATTGTGTAAACATAATCTGCTGGAAGGAGAATAATTTTTTTATTTTTGAGATGGAGTTTCGCTCCTGTTACCCAGGCTGGAGTGCAATGTCGCTATCTCAGCTCACCGCAACCTCCGCCTCCTGGGTTCAGGCAATTCTCCTGCCTCAGCCTCCTGAGTAGCTGGGATTGCAGGCACGCGCCACCATGCCCAGCTGATTTTTTGTATTTTTAGTAGAGACGGGGTTTCACCATGTTGACCAGTATGGTCTCTATCTGTTGACCTCGTGATCCACCCGCCTCGGCCTCCCAAAGTACTGGGATTACAGGCTTGAGCCACTGTGCCCGGCCAATAATAATTTTTTTTTTTTTGAGACGGAGTTTCGCTCTTGTCACCCAGGCTGGAGTGCAATGGCGCGATCTTGACTCACCGCAACCTCCGCCTCCCGGGTTCAGGCAATTCTCCTGCCTCAGCCTCCCGAGTAGCTGGGATTACAGGCATGCACCACCATGTCCAGCTAATTTTTTGTATTTTTAGTAGAGACGGGGTTTCACCATGTTGACCAGGATGATCTTGATCTTTGGACCTCATGATCCACCTGCCTCGGTCTCCCAAAGTGCTGGGATTACAGGCTTGAGCCACCGCACCCGGCCCCAAGAATAATTATTTATTTATTTTATTTTATTTTATTTATTTATTTTTTTTTGAGACGGAGTCTCACTCTGTCTCCCAGGCTGGAGTGCAGTGGCACAATCTGAGCTCACTGCAAATCTGAGCCACCACACCCGGCAGAGAAGAATAATTTATAGAGGCTTTCCGGAAGACAATTTCCTCTTCAGAAATATTCACACACTTTGACTCAATAATTCCACTTCCGTAACTCTCTTGTAAAGAAATTATGAAAGCTATATAGAAGAGGCGGGATACAGTGGCTCAAGCCTGTAATCCTAGCACTTTGGGAGGCCAAGGCGGCACATCACGAGGTCAGGAGTTCGAGACCAGCCAGACCAACATGGTGAAACCCCGTCTCTACTAAAAATACAAAAATTAAGGCCAGGCACAGTGACTCATGCCTGTAATCCCAGCACTTTGGGAGGCCAAGCTGGGTGGATAACCTGAGGTCAAGAGTTTGAGAACAGCCTGGACAATATGGTAAAACCTGTCTCTACTAAAAATACAAAAATTAGCAGAGTATAGTGGCAGATGTCTGTAATCCCAGCTACTAAGGAGGGTGAGGCAGGAGAATTGCTTGAACCCAGGAGTCAGAGGTTGCAGTGAGCCAAGATTGAGCCACTCCACTCCAGCCTGGGTCACAGACAAAGACTTTTGTTTTGTTTTATTTTTTGTTTGTTTTTTTCTCTCTGCCCTCCACCCCTGTCCCAAGACTTTTTCTAAAAATATATATATGGATACAAAAATCAGCCAGCCATGGTGGTGTATGCACCTATGATCCCAGCCAATTAGGAGGCTGAAGCAGGAGAATCGCTTGAACCCAGGAGGCAGAAGTTGCAGTGAGCTGAGATCACACCACTGCACTACAGCCTAAGCAACAGAGCGAGACTCCGTCTCAAAAAAAAAAAAAAGAGGGCCGGGCGCGGTGGCTCAAGCCTGTAATCCCAGCACTTTGGGAGGCCGAGGCGGGTGGATCACAAGGTCATGAGATCGAGACCATTCTGGTCAACATGGTGAAACCCCGTCTCTACTAAAGATACAAAAAATTAGCTGGGCATGGTGGCGCGTGCCTGTAATCCCAAGCTACTTGGGAGGCTGAGGCGGGAGAATTGCCTGAACCCAGGAGGCGGAGGTTGCAGTGAGCCGAGATCGCACCATTGCACTCCAGCCTGGGTAACAAGAGTGAAACTCCGTCTCAAAAAAAAAAAAAAAAGAAAAGAAAAAAAAAGAAAGCTATATAGAAGAAGGATCAATACAGTATTATTTAAATAGCTAAAATCTGAAATCACCTAAATATTCAACAGAAGGGAAATGATTAGATCATTTATGACACACCCATATGGTGGAATACTGGATAAGACTCATTTCCAGAAATTTCATACAATAGGAATTAATATTTTTTAACAGTATATTTTTTTTTGAGACGGCGTTTCCCTGTTGTTACCCAGACTGGAGTGCAATGGCCCGATCTCGGCTCACCGCAACCTCCGCCTCCTGGGTTCAGGCAATTCTCCTGCCTCAGCCTCCCGAGTAGCTGGGATTACAGGCATGTGCCACCACACCCAACTAATTTTTGTATTCTGAGTAGAGACCAGGTTTTATCCTGTTGGCCAGGCTGGTCTGGAACTCTTTACCTTGTGATCCGCCTGCCTTGGCCTCCCAAAGTGCTGAGAACTACAGGTGTGAGCCACTGTACCTGGCCCTGGTATTATAATCTTATGGGACCATCGTCATATGTGTGGCTGTATTTTTTTATTTTGTTTTGTTTTGTTTTTTTGAGACAGAGTCTCACACTCTTGCCCAGGCTGGAGTGCAATGGCGAGATCTCGGCTCACAGCAACCTCTGCCTCCTGGGTTCACATGATTCTCCTGCCTCAACCTCTGGAGTAGCTAGGATTACAGCTGCACACCACCACACCCAGCTAATTTTTTGTATTTTTGGTAGAGACAGGGTTTCACTATGTTGGCCAGACTAGTCTCGAACTCCTGACCTCGTGATCCATCCACCTTGGCCTCCCAAAGTGCTGGGATTACAGTCGTGAGCCACCTTGCCTGGCCCCCAAAATATTGTTATGTGATGTGTGGCCATATATGTTCACAAAAATCGTGTACGAGAATGCTTACCGCAGCATTATTTGTAATAGTTATTGGGGACACAACCCAAGTTTCCATGTACAGTAAATGGATGAATTGTGATAAATTCACACAATAGAATACTCCATAGCATTGTAAAAATAGATGACTACTTGCAACAATATATGTTAAATCTCACAAACATCCTATTTAATAGAAGCTAGACAGGAAAAAGTAATACTACTTTTTTCTTTTCTGTGAAGTTCAAAACCTGGCGAACCTAGTCTGTGCTGGTACAAGTTGGGATAGTGGTTTTCCTTGAGGACGGGAGTAAGGAAGGTGAGATGAAAGGGGCTTTCTGGGTACTAGCATGTCTGCTTTTTTGATCTGGGTGCTGGTTACACAGTGTGTTCCATTCATGATTTGTGTACTTTTCTGTCTGTATGTTACCTTTCAGTAAAACAATGACCAGCCAGGAGCAGTGGTTTATGCCTATAATCCCAACACTTTGAGAGGCAAAGGTGGGTGGATCGCTTGAGCTCAGGAGTTCAAAACCAGCCTGGGTAATGTAGTGAGAGCTCCTCTCTACAAAAAACACAGAAATTAGGTGGGCATGGTGGCAAGTGCCCGTAGTCACACCTACTGTGGAGGCTGAGGTAACAGAATCCCTTGAGCCAGAAAGATGGAGGTCTCAGTGACCTATGAGCATGCCACGGCACCCTAGCCTTGGCAAAAGAAACAACTACTAGGCCGGGCGCGGTGGCTCATGCCTGTAATCCCAGCACTTTGGGAGGCCGAGGCGGGTGGATCATGAGGTCAAGAGATCGAGGCCATCCTGGTCAACATGGTGAAACCCCGTCTCTACTAAAAATACAGAAAATTAGCTGGGCATGGTGGCGCGTGCCTGTAGTCCCAGCTACTCAGGAGGCTGAGGCAGGAGAATTGCCTGAACCCAGGAGGCGGAGATTGCGGTGAGCCCAGATCGCGCCATTGCACTCCAGCCTGGGTAACAAGAGCGAAACTCCGTCTCAAAAAAAAAAAAATTATGTCTTCTGAGAATTTCGTGGGTTTTGCTCCAAATTTTTGTTTCTTAAATTATATAATAAATATTAGCTTATTAGGTAGGGGAATGGGGACAGAAAAGTATACAACAGGTAATAGAAAGCTGGATAAACTTTTACTTTTTTTTTTAAATTGAGATGGAGTTTCGCTCTTGTTGCCCTAGCTGGAGTGCAGTGGCACAATCTTGGCTTACTGCAACCTCCACCTCCCAGGTTCAAGGGATTCTCCTGCCTCAGCCTCCTGCGGAGCTGAGACTACAGGTGTGCACTATCACACCCAGCTAATTTTTGTACTTTTAGTAGAGACAGGGTTTCTCCATGTTGGCCAGGCTGGTCTTGAGCTCTTGACCTTCTGATCTGCCAACCTCAGCCTCCGCAGGTGCTGGGACTGCAGGCATGAGCCACTGGGCCCGACCTTTTTTTTTTTTTTGAGACAGATTGTCCCTCTGTTGCCCAGCATACAGTGCAATGGCAAAATGTTGGCTCACTGCAACCTCTGTCTCCCATGCTGAGGTATTCTTGTGCCTCAGCCTCCCAAGTAGCTGGGATTACCAGTATGTCCCACCACTCCAGACTAATTTTTGTATTTTTAGTAGAGATGGGGTTCATCATGTTAGCTGAGCTGGTCTTGAACTCCCGGCCTCAAGTGAGCCACATGCCTTGTTCCTCCCAAAGTGCTGGGATTACACGTGTGAGCCACCACAGCTGGTTCTGCTTGATACACTTTAAGCCATATTCACCTGCAGTTGATATTATAGGATCAGTGAGATTTATGATATTATTAGGTGAAGAGTTTTTAGTGGCAAGTCCACATTTGCTCCCATAAAATTAAGATCTTTTATTCTTTTCTTATGAAAAGTTCAGTTGGAAAATTCAAAATAAAAAAAACTTGCTCATTGTAAACAGAAGTTTTTTCACAGGAAGAAATTCTACCTTACTTTTTTTCTTATTTTAATACCACATTTTTCTATACTTTAATCCTGAGAGAACTCTGGCTCTTTATCAACTGCTTTTAATTCCATTGTCTGGATATGCTCATGTGAGTTTGGCAGCTGTTCCTATTGAGTAACTGAGTGGAGAGACACAGTGCGAAGAGTGATATTACTATCCCCTCTGCACCCCGCCCCACCCCCTCGACAGTCCCTCTTCCCGGCCCGAGCCTCCACGGAGGACATCCGCTTCCTCAGTTCTTGATGTCCAACATTCCGAATGCAGTGAAACCACCGGGTTATTTTGAAAGATACTTTTAATGGCCCCTTGCAATTTATTTAAAGGAAAAGACGCCTCAATAAGGTGAAGGATGATGTAGTTTTAATTGCTAAGGATGTGGCTTAAATCATACAGGATGTCAGATCC
>JAPYYA010003267.1:0-13057 GCA_028533165.1 Leontopithecus rosalia | reverse complement strand
CCAAAAAAAAAAAAAAAAAAAAAAAGAAGAGGCCTGTCATGAGGAGAAGGGCCTGGCTGCCAAGGATAGTGGTGGGGACAGCAAGGACCTCAGCAAGGTCAGCGAGACCAGAGAGCACAGATGTCAAAGATAGCTCAGAGGCCTCTGACTCGGCCTCCTGGAGCCTGACCCATTCCTTCCTCACCCAAAGAGCTTTCACAATAAATTTGCTCCAAAAAAAGCAAAAAACAACAACAACAAAAACAATAGTTCCTGCTCAGGAGGCAGGGTCGACACAAGTATATTTTTGTTGAGCCTCTGTAAGGTGGGAAAGGAATTGGGCAGGATTTTCATCTGCTTTTTGGGAAATTTGAGTTTTTCAAAATTCATGGCCTTATGGGTAGCTGTGTAAAGGCCTGTAATAAGGCAAGTAATCATATGGTTAAAGGACACCTGGCCAGGGTCTGTGGGATGGTACTCCCAGGAAGGCTCTTCCCAGGGGATGGCAGCAGCTCCTACAGCTTAGTAGGATCTTGCCTGAAGATCATCGGCATGCGCCTGAGCTGTGAACCACTCTTCCCTTCTCTTCCGGAAGGAGGTAGAAGAGAGCATAATATAGAGATCATGCCAAGTGAATTCATAAAACTGGGTGAGATATTTAAATTCTTTGATGTAAGTATCGGGATTGGAGGAGGAGGACCCGAGATGTTTTTCAATCTGGGAGAGATAAGAGAGGGAGAAGGGGAGGTGGACACAGACGATTCTTTTGGTTCTTGCTACCTCCCGGAGGGGAAGCAAGAGAGTTGGTTGCTGGGCATGCTGGGTGGGTAAAGGGTGGAGACAGGCAGGACTCAGTCAGATGCAGGGTGGTTGGTGTGGGTAAGAGGTTGGGCCAGAGTGGGGTCATATGGGGGAGGACAGTCCAGGAGGAGGAAAATCGGTGGGGTCAAAGGAAAAGGAGTAGTTGGCTGGAGCTATCGGGAGTGTGACAGGAGATGAGTCATTGGCCAGGGTCGTGGGGAGGGTGACAGGGGGAGAGTCAGGTTTGGAGCAAGCAAGGATAACTTGGAAAGTAGAACAGGACTGGCAGAGGGAAGGATGGTTACAGAGAGTGAAGAAAACTTGAACATAAGGAATTTCAGACCACTTCCCATTGTGGTGGCAAAAGTTGTCTAAGTTTCTAAGTATGTTGAAATCAAAAGTGCCATTTTCAGGCCACAGGACTGGCAGAGGGAAGGATGGCTACAGAGAGTGAAGAAAACTTGAACATAAGGAATTTCAGACCACTTCCCATTGTGGTGGCAAAAGTTGTCTAAGTTTCTAAGTATGTTGAAATCGAAAGTGCCATTTTCAGGCCACTGGGAGCCATTGTTTAGTATTGAGGCCAAGCAGTATTGCAGTAAAAGATAAGTCTCTTAGGATGAACCTCTGAATGGAGGCCGAGATTAAGATTATGCAGGAGACACCCAATGGTAGTAGTTTTGGGAGGGGTAGACTGAGAGGCTCCCATAGCAAATGGGGATGTAGGTAGAGGAAGAAGAGACTGCCGATGACAAGGACGGCAGGAGAGGGTGCCCCCTTTCCTGTGGGCCTTGTCTGGAATAGAGGAGGTAGCTGCTGAGTCAGGCATACCTGAAACGGAGGAACCAGAGGCCCAGAGTCTGAAGAAGCCGCTGGCCCAGCGCTGGGTCTTTCAGGAAAGCAGAAGACGGTCAAGGCTTCCAGGTAAATGGCAAGAGTCTCTTACCCCTGTGGAGGCTCTGATGGTGAATGAGGTTGCCAACAATGGGAGAGTCTAGGAGATCCTCCAGGTCTTCAGCTGGTTTGGGAAGGGGAGGGTGGCCAGGAGAGAGATGATCAGAGAGGGAGGGAGGGATAGAGAAAGAGGTCTCTAAGGGTGCCAGGCTAGAGCCTACCCCTTCCCGGGTTTCGGCACCAAAATGTAAGGTCCGCCAAGAGAAAGGATGAGTAGACCCAAAGTCAGGCAATTATTGACCTGCCTCTGCTCCAAGTCAGAGGCAGCCCCGAGCTTACAAAATGAGGGGTTTATATGGGATGAGAGGAGCCTGAGGGAGTCTCCAGACTGAGATAATCTGTCAGCTTGTAACAAGCAAGAAGATAGTTTATCAGTTTATGACAGACTTGCAAATACAGCATCCTGTGAATTTTGTGGTGGCAGTTTAAAAAAAAACAGGAATTTACACATATGTGTAAAACAAGAATTTACAAGTACATGTAACAAAGGTTTGTTTCTCATGACCTCACCTGCGCTGCCCAGACAGCTGTAATCAGGCTTTGCTCAAAGTGGAATATCTGGTAGCCTTGCTGTGGCACTTGGATAAGAGTTTAGGAATCCAGCTGCAGAGCCATCAGAGTGGGGGTCAGCTGCACTAAGGGGGTTTTCTGGGGCAGCTTGTCTCTAACACAACAAGGATAAGTAGGTGAGTAATTAACTTCATTTCTCAAAGTAGGAAACCCCATCATATTATTTCAATGCACATGACTATGCCATTGACCCCTTTTGGGATATTGAATACAGAAACAGAAATACCAATGAATTATCTCTTTTCAAGTAGCAACAGAGGAACCTCTCTCTGCACATGGATAGCCCTACTGTAGTCATGAAGACAACCTGTATGCTTATAACTTGAGGCCCCAGATTTAAAACACTATGACTATTCATGACAGGAAATGTTTCTCTTTCCTTGGGAGCCATTTTGGTTTTACCAGCTCAGACTGAGATTGTGACGGAGTTTGAGAAGTGAAGACTGCTATTCTTTCTTAAAATATCTCCCTTTGGAGCACAGTAAAAGTGGAGAGAATGGCTATAAATAACCCATGCAAAAAAAAAAAAAAAAACAAAAAAAAAAAACCACAAATCCCAAACACACAAAAAACACAGACTACTGATTTTTTTTTTTGAGTTATTTTTTCTCTTTCAAGATTTTGTCTTTGTCTTTTTTTTTTTTTGAGATGGAGTCTCACTCTGTGCTAGGCTGGAGTACAGTGGCACCATCATGGCTCGCTGCAACCTCTGCCTCCCGTGTTCAAGTGATTCTACTGCCTCAGCCTCTCTGGTAGCTAGGACGGGCATGCTCCCACACCCAGCTAGTTTTGTATTTTTAGTAAAGACGGGGTTTCTTCATGTTGCCCAGGATGGTCTCAATTTCCTGACTTCACAATCTGCCTTGGCCCCTCAAAGTGCTGGGATTATAGGCATAGCCACCATGCTTGGCCTAAATAAATCAGTTTCTTTTTTTCTTCTTCTTTTTTTTGAGATGGAGTCTCCCTCTGTCATCCAGGCTGGAGTGCAGTGGCACAATTTTGGCTCATTGCAACCTCTGCCTCCTGGGTTCATCGGATTCTCCTGTCTTAGCCTTCCGCGTAGCTGGGACTACAGGCACGTGACAACACTACAAGGTGAGGTTGCGGTGAGCTGAGATTGCACCATTGTGCTCTAGCCTGGGCAACAAGACCAAAACAACATCTCAAACTTTTGCTAATTTTTTGTATTTTTAGTAGAGACAGAGTTTCACTGTGTTAGCCAAGATGGTTTTGATCTCCTGACCTCATGATCTGTCCACCTCCACCTCACAAAGTGCTGGGATTACATGCATGAGCCACCGCGCCCAGCCTATAAATCAGTTTCTTAATCTGAGAATCTGTTAGGCTACTGACTAACATATTGGGCAGCTCAGAGAACATTTCCACTAATGCAGAAAGTTTATCATGCACTGCTGTTCCAGGCAGGAGAATCACTTGAACACAGGAGAATCACATGAACCCAGGAGGCGGAGGTTGCAGTAAGCCAAGATTGTACCATTGTGATTTAGCCTGGGCAACAAGACCAAACCTCCGTCTCAAAAAAAAAAAGATGCCTGTAATCCCAGCAGTTTGGGAGGCTGAGGCAGGCGGATCACAAGGTCAGGAGTTCAAGACCAACCTGGCCAATATGGTGAAACCCCATCTCTAAAAATATAAAAATTAGCCAGGCATGGTGACATATGCCTGTAGTCCCAGCTACTCTGGAGGCTGAGGCAGAATTGCTTGAACCTAGGAGGCGGAGGTAGTAGTCAGCTGAGATCGTGCCACTGCACTCCAGCTTGGGTAACAGAGTGAGACTCTGTCTCAAAAAAAAAAAAAAAACACGAAACACAAAAAACAAAAAAAAACATTTATTTAACTTTTTTTTAAAGATGGTGTTTCACCGTGATGGCCAGGCTGGTCTTGAACTCCTGACCTCAGGTGATCCACCCACCTTGGTCTCCCAAAGTGTTAGGATTACAGGCATGAGCCACCGTGCCCGGCCAGTGATTTATTTAACTTTTACAAACTTACACAGCCACATGTAGCATATAGCTATTGCACAGCAGAGCTCTAGAAAATGAGGGGCTGGACTTTAGATTCTAAAAATTCTCTAAAATTCTGATACTCTACATAATTTTTAAAAACATACTTTTAAGCCCCCTATCCCATCTGAGCTATAATAAGTTAATTGAGACCTATATGACAAAAAGACAACATACATACATTAGTTACCTTGGTGTCACACAGGGCTGTAAGACATCAGTGGTCCTGATGGAGTTAGATGTCATTCACGTGAAGGCATCTAGGATTCAAAGAATGACAGACTGTCTCTAAGTAAGGGTCCTTTTTCTTTTCTGTTTTTTTTTTTGAAACGGAGTTTTGCTCTTGTTGCCCAGGCTGGAGTGCAATGGCATGATCTTGGCTCACTGCAACCTCCTCCTCCTTCTCCCAGGTTCAAGCTTTTCTCCTGCTTCAGCCTCCCGAGTAGCCGGGATTACAGGCATGCACCACCATGCCTGGCTCATTTTGTATTTTTAGTAGAGATAGGATTTCTCCATGTTGGTCAGGCTGGTCTTGAACTCCTGACCTCAGGTGATCTGCCGCCGTGGCCTCCCAAAGTGTGGGATTACAGGCATGTGCCACTGCACCCGGCCGATAGGGTCCTTTTTCTAACAGGAAAAAAAACTGTTTGCACCCAGACTAGGTCCAACTCCACAGGAGGAGTCATTCCACTCTCAGAAGTGCAAAACACTGCCCAAAGGTACTCAGCTACAACACCAAAACAGTGCTTGGAGCCAAACCTCAATAAAGACAGTGCTTGCTTTTCCAACAGTGTAACACCATCACAGGCATTACATGAGCCTGAATAGCTGACAACTGCTGGATGATTCCTGAAACAGCTTTTTCATTATTTGTTTCAGATACCTAGGCACTCCAGGTAGAAGACATATCAGTTGAATGTTGGCTTCAAAACAGGCGTGGAAGCACTGATTGCAGACCCTGCTGTCAAACACTTTAACAGGAATCCCTTTCTCATGTTTTCAGTTGTTTTATCCAACATTCAGAAAGTTCCTGCCATGTGCCAAGTGCTGTGATTGGGATCTAGCAGTGAATAAAACAAGATATCCTGTCTTTTCCTCCATGGATCTTACAAATATAGGTTAATTTGCCTCTCAATTGTTTCCTGATAGATACCAACTAGACAACAGGCCTGGCACAGAGGAGGGTAGTCAATATTGGAATGAACAGGGATATTTACCTGAAAACTGCAGGTGCAGACTGTCATCTGCCGTTATTTCCTCTCTTCAGAAGGCTGAAGGATGCCCTACTTTCAAGTCATCCTAAAAAGGAAGACAAACAAGCATTGTGTATATATGTATATATATATTGAGGTAATATCTCACTGTGTCCCGACTGGAATAGTGGCATGACCATGGTTCACTGCAGTCTCAATCTCCTGGCTCAAGTGATCCTCCCAGCTTAGCCTCCCAAGCAGCTGGGACTACAGGTGCATGCCACCATGCCCGCCTGATTTGTTTTTTATAGAGATGAGGTCTTGTTCTGTTGCCCAGGCTGGTCTCAAACTCCTGGGTTCAAATGATCCTCCCACTGCAGCCTCCCAAAGTGCTGGGATTACAGGTGTGAGCCACTGAACCTGGCCTGTATATATATCTCAAAATTGCGAAAAGATACTAAATGTATTCCCCACAACAAAATATAAGTATGTGAGGTGATATATTTAATTAGTATGATTTACTAATTCCGCAATGTAAACATATACGAAAACATCACATTGTATCCCATGTAACATATACAATTACTTTCTTTTCTCTAGCCTCAGTCAGGAATTACTTTACCATAGTTTGCCTTTTCCCTGCCTAGAGTACCATAAAGCTAACCATCCCCCAAGCCCTACAGATATTACTAGTCTTAAGACCCCATATGTAAAAGGCTATTCAGTTAACACTTGAGGCATTCATACAATGCACTCACATTTAGCTGAGAGAATCCTATTAAGGGAATGCCAACTGATCTAACAAAACAAGCTTTGATGAACAACTCCCTGGCCCTCCAATATCCTCCCCAGTTCCTCCTGTGGAAACTAGAATGTCACTTTTCACAGCAACCAAGGGTCATTTTTTTCTCAAAAGATTAGCATTCCAGGCCAGCGCAGTGCTGTGGTTCATTCCTGTAATCCAGAACTTTGGGAGGCAGGATTCCTTGAGCCCAAGAGTCCGAGACCAGCCTGGACAACATAGTGAGACTTTCTCTATAAACTGGAAAAAAAAAAAAAAAAAAGGCCAAGCACAGTGGCTGGTGCCGGTAATCCCAACACTTTGGGAGGCCAAGGTGGGTGGATCGTGAGGTCCGGAGACAGGCAGATCACCTGAGGTCAGAAGTTTGAGACCAGCCTGGCCAACATGGTGAAACCCCATCTCTACTAAAAATACAAAATTTAGCCAGGCGTGGTGGCATACACCTGTAATCCCAGTTACTTGGGAGGCCAAGGCAGGAGAATCGCTTGAACTTGGGAGGCAGAGGTTGCACTGGGCAAAGATCATGCCACTGCATTCCAGCCTGGAGGACAAGACTCCTGTCTTTAAAAAAAAAAAAAACAGCTGGTTGCGGTGGTGTGCACCTATCATCCCAACTATTTGGGAACAAAATTACTACAAAGGGGACTCAATATCTACCACTTTAATGTGGCAGCCAACTATTCATTTCTGAAAATCAATAAGCAACTAAAGTGAATATATATATTGTCTGCCTAAAGGAGAAATTAGGGTGGTTGTAGTTAGCCAGTTCCCAGAGCCCTCTTAATTTTTTTTTTTTGAGTCTCGCCCTGTCGCTCAGGCTGAAGTGAAATGGCATGATTTCGGCTCACTGTAACCTCTCCCTCCAGGGTTCAAGCGATTCTCCTGTCACAGCCTCCCTAGTAGCTGGAATTACAGGCACATGCTATCATGCCCAGCTAATTTTTTTGTATCTTTACTAGAGACAGGGGTTCACCATGTTGGCCAGACTGGTCTTGAACTCCTGACCTCATGATCCACCCATCTTGGCCTCCCAAAGTGTTGGGATTACAGTCGTGAGCCACTGCACCCAGCAATATTCTAATATTTTATTAAAGAGCTAGAGAGGCCGGGGGCGGTGGCTCAGGCCTGTAATCCCAGCACTTTGGGAGGCTGAGGTGGGTGGACCACGAGGTCAGTTCAAGACCAGCCTGGCCAACATGGTGAAAATACAAAAACTAGTCAGGCATGGTGATGGGTGCTGTAATCCAAGCTGCTCAGGAGGCTGAGGCAGGAGAATCTCTTAATCCTAGGAGGCAAAAGTTGCAGTGAGCCAAGATTGTGACATTGCACTCCAGCCTGGGCGACAGAGTGAGACTCTCTCTCGCAAAAAAAAAAAAAAAAAAAAAAAAAAAGCTAGAGAATGCCCATAATTTTAAAGTGAATTTGCATCAGTTTCCCTAATAAGGCATCCCATAAATAAGTACGGCTATAAAATCCCTCTACAAAGGGTATCATGACTAGGTTTTATGGTGAGTAGTGAGAGCCATACACTTTAATTTTAATGAAATTAGCAAAAATCCCATTGTATCTGGCCCCCTTTGAGCACTTGGTAGGCACTAAAAACAAAAGTGCAACTTTTCCATTTATTTTTACCAACTCCCCTTTCTCATTAGCTTTGTTCTGTTTCCAAGGTATGATTCAAGTAACTTCACACTCGCCAAACCTGTTAGACCAGAACTATTCAGTAAGGTCTGGACTTATTCTCTCTGCAAAAAGTCATGTTGTCAGATTAAATCTTAATGCAAGCTTTTCCAACCTGCGGCCCACCACAAATTGGTAAACTTTCTTAAAACATTATGAGGTGTTATCTTTTTTTTTTGCCATTTTTTAAAAATTTATTTAGCTATCAGTTATCATTACTGTATTTTATGTGTGGCCCAAAACAATTCTTACTCTGTCAGTGCTTGGCCCAGGGAAGCCAAAAACACCCCTGGCCTTAATGGATAAGCAACTATGCTGGCATCCTGGGGTAGTCAACACATAGTTGGCATGAACCAAGGCCCGAATGCCAACCAGCTATTGGCTGCTGTTCTCCCAGCAGTGTAACACTTGCCTAGGTACAAGACAACCTAGGCAGCTGCCTACAGCTGGAGCCGAGAGGGCTAAAGGGGTTGCACTTACCTGTAGTTCCATCTGCCATAGCTGGCCTCTTTGCAATGAAACTCCAGGTTAATCAGCCAACAGAGAACACGTGTGCAGTTCAGAGTCCCTGCCCTCAAAACTCCATAACTTAGGCCCGAGCCACAGAAACAGCAAACAAAACCAAAAGCTTCTCCTTGTTTAGCTTTGTTTTCACATCTTGTTACTTATACACCACAGCAGTTCAACAGTAGCAGAAGAGTAGATTAAATAAGTATCAGGATGCTCTATCACCTAACCAGCATCTAGCCAAATGACACTGTCTAGCCAAATGACACTCGGTGAGTAACTTAACCTTTCTATACTTCAGTCTCCTCATTTGTAGAATGGAGATATTATATTACAGGGTCTTTCTCCATCACCCAGGCTGGAGTGCAGTGGAACAATCATGGCTCACTGCCGCCTCCACTTCCTGGGCTCAAATGATCCTCCTGCCTTAGCCTCCTGAGTAGCTATTACTATAGGCACAAGTGAGTGCACCAAGCCTAATGTGGATATTACCTTTTTTTTATTGCATTTTAGGTTTTGGGGTACATGTGAAGAACATGCAAGATTGGTGTATAGGTACACACATGGCAGTGTGATTTGCTGCCTTCCTCCCCTTCACCTATATCTGGCATTTCTCCCCATACTATCTCTCCCCAACTCCCCACTATATTACTAATAGTACTCTGTACATGGGGTGATTGGGAGGCTTAAGTGGAATATAAGTTAACTCCCAGGATAATGTCTGGTATAGTGTGGGCACACAGTAAACACCTGAGGAGCTACATTCCAAAAAAGGTTTAGATGGTGAATATAAACGAGTAGAAAGGGAAAAGTTATCCCGTGAGAGAAATGGGCAGTGAACATGGGAAAGCCAGTTAAAAGTGGTTAGAGGAGGGCCTCCAATATGGGACTTCCTAAAGGACAATAAAAACAACACTTAGAAAAATAACTGCAGTATTGGGTGTGAGGGGAATTGGAGGTAGTAGTCGTGCCAAGACCTCAAGTACTGATTAAAAGCAATAAACGAAATGTTTGCACAAATGATAATATTCCTACACAGTCACCATCAAAATTTATGTAAGGCAAAGATCATACCTCTTTCCAGCCATCCCTAAATTTCACTCCTAACTTCCTCCACATAATTTAGAGGAACAGAAAAATGAATAGAGGGTTCATTGTTCGCTGGGTCTAAAAACAGATCTAAAAACAGCCTGCTCCTTTCCAGTCTCGGGTTAAAGGCGCTGACTCAGTTCCACTGAACATTTGTTCCTCACAAACCTTCCCAAGTCCCTGCCTCTGGAACTGGGAGATCGAGGCTCTCTGAGTCAGGCTCTAGAGGACTCCCTAGGGAGAAGAGGAAAGAGGGATGGTGGAACAACAGGGATGACTCTGGGGCCTAGGTCTCTTTCAGATGCCCTCCAAGCTCGGGGTCACAAGGGGACGAACCCCAATTTCGTCCCGTGCACCGGCAGAAGCCTTCCTGCACTGCTTCTCTCCCTGGGCTGGGAAATCTCCAAGGACTCTCCCCACTGGGCCCTTACTCACGCGCACGTGTTCGGAGCTCCGAAGGGCGCAGCAGCACCGGCTCAGGTCGGAGGGGAAAGGGCAGGCGGGAGCCCAGGAGAGCCCCGCCCCGGGGCGGCTACTGGGCGTGGCTTCGGTGGGCGGGCCCTTGACCCAGCCTAGGAAAGGCCGGACTTAAAAAAAAAATGCGAGTTCGGTGGCAGAGGTAATCCTGCTTCTTAAAGGCGAGAAGGGCTGGGGTTTCAGCAATGGCTGCGTTTGTTGGACTCCCATTCCATCTCTTAAGGATAGAAAGGGCACAGACTTCGCTGCTGCTCAGGAGAGAATCTGTGTGTCCTAGAGGAGCCAGGCTTCCTGTCTGCCCACACTGAGCGACCCCGGAACGCTGGTTCCCCTCACGAGCGTGGCGCCTTTCCGTTGCTGCAGACCGAGCCCACGCTTTTGCGCTTCCCACGCATATCCTTTTTCTGGCTTTCTGCGGCAGCTCTGTCATTCGGCTAATGGATCGCCCACCCACTCAGGTCACCTTGGTCTGCGGTCTTCGGGATCTTCCCAGGAGGTTTTCGAATAGATTAAGCCAGTCACTCCTACTGCTTACCACTTCAGGATCGCATCCCTAGTGCCCTGCAGTGGGATTTTTCACTGAACTGCCGCAGCTGAAGAACAGTGGCTTTCTCTGCTAAACTTGCCCTGCACCATTGCACAATCAGGCAGAGTCCTTGGTCAGGACAGACTGCCTGCAAGGTTACCAGGATTTCTTTGGAACACTTAAATTTCCTTCTACTGGCTAGAGTCAGTATTATTCTGTCCTGTTAAACAGGTGGTGAAGCTGGGGTCCAGAGGGAAAAGGCCTACTAACAGTAATTCCTTACTCCATTCACTAATTCCCGTAAGTTCCTTTCCGACACCCGCCCCCCAACAACAACCACCAATCCTGTGGGTTCTGCTGATCTCTTGCACCTGGCACCATTGCCAGGTGAGCCCCTGGGAACTAGCCACTGCCCTTGGCATCTGCCAACATGTTTCATTGTCTATTTCCTCAGTTCTTTCATAATGAAAAAGGTATGCTCCTTGCCTAAGAAAGCCCAGAGCCCCAGTTTGATTCCAGCAAGAGACCCTAGGTTATACGGCCAAAGAGCCACTGAAGGGGAAGTGGCAAGCTCAAATCCTCCCCCTTTCGATGGAGTTGGACACAGGCTCTGGTCAAGAAAGGGCTTACATAAATATAGTAATTTAAAAAGTCACATGATCAGTGCTGGGCTGGTAGGCAGGAGCTCTGCTTTGCAGTTAAATGGAATGTGGCTGAAGACTGCTGCCATAATCAATGCCCACATCCGGCTGTCACAGCATGTTCATAAAGGAGGGTTATGAGAGCTATAAAACCAGGCAGATTGGGTGGGTAATTGTCCTGCTAAAGGAGAAATTGCATTGGCATCTCATATATTTTGCTTTCTTTCCTTCCAAACACACAAAGTGGAGAAGGTAGAATTACCCTGAGGATTCATGAAAAGGAAAGATGAGTGTGTGTGTGTGTGTGTGTGTGTGTGTGTGTGTGTGTGAATGTGCATGTGCATGTGTGCTTTCAGAGGAGAGACAGGAAACGACCAAGGACAGGGAGCTATGCAGGTCTTTGGGGAGAGAGGGACGAATAACCTGGTGATGATTGGATTCAGATTAGTCCAGGTAGAAGGCAGGATTTGTGTGGAAGGCCAGCCATTATAGATATAGCTGTGAGGTGAGCCATAGTCTCATGTCCTGTGATCAACTTTTTGGGCTATAGGTCATTCAATGACCTTTGGAGAAAAACCTAGATGATGATTTACTTTTTTCCTGGGATCTCCATCCTTTTAAATTCTGAATTAATTTTGGTGGGTTGATTTATGTTTTCTTTTACCTGTAATAACAACTGCTTTTCTACTTTTTTGTTTCTTCTTCTTGCAAAGACAAAATTGTTGGGAATAATAACAAAAAATAAAAAGGAGCATTTCCAGAAAAAAACGCAGCCAGATGGAAAGCAAAGGATTAGGGCAAGTCCATTAGCTCTGAGTCTGACTTCATAACTTAAGGCTGACCTCAAGTGATACCAAGTCCCCAAGCTTCTTGCCTGACTTTCATTTTCTTCTCCATCTCTCCTCTCATTCTTGCTTCCCTCCTTGATGCCTTTTGCCTCTAAGACTGCTCTTTTCCTCTCTCCCTGGACAGGAACCACCAGTAGAGAAATATCTAGTCATTTGTTTAGTTAGTCACTCAGTCAATTAACATTTAGGAAGCATCTATTATGTGCCAGACCCTGTTTAGGTGCTGCAGATAAAGTCAGAACAATAGAGATTCCTGCCTGCCTAAAGCTTACAGTCTAGTGGAGAAGAATGTCAAGTACTATATATATATTCTTGGGCACATTTCTGGGGCAGCTAACACAGCCTAGGAGGTCAGGAAGAGTACTAGAGATAGCTGTATTCTTTCTGGCTGATTGTAAGGGCTTAGAGTAGAGGAGGAACCCCTCTTCCATCCCTGCACTCCTCTTGCTGCTATGTACTAGCTACCCAAATTAGAGTGAGGCTCTTCAGTTGTCCTTGTTATTTCTCAAAAGCATAGTTGGAGCCCAGCGTGGTGGCTCACACCTGTAATCCTAGCACTTTGGGAGGCTGAGGCGGGTGGATCACCTGAGGTCAGGAGTTAGAGACAAGCCTGACCAACATGAAGAAACCCCGTGTCTACTACAAATACAAAATTAGGTCAGGCACAGTGGCTCATGCCTGTGATCCCAGCACTTTGGGAGGCCGAGGCGGGTGGATCACCTGAGGTTTGGAGTTGGAGACCAGCCTGACCAATATGGTGAAACTCCATCTTTTTTTTTTTTTTTTTGAGACGGAGTTTCGCTGTTGTTACCCAGACTGGAATGTAATGGCACGATCTCAGCTCACCGCAACCTCCGCCTCCTGGGTTCAAGCAATTCTCCTGCCTCAGCCTCCCGAGTAGCTGGGACTACAGGCGCGTACCACCATGCCCAGCTAATTTTTGTGTTTTTAGTAGAGGCGGGGTTT
>JAPYYA010003266.1:0-13058 GCA_028533165.1 Leontopithecus rosalia | reverse complement strand
GAGCACCACACACTGAGGTCTATTGGGGGAAATAGGGGAGGGACAGCGGGGGGGGAGCAGGGGAGGGATGGCATGGGGAGAAATACCAAATATGGGTGAGGGGGCAGAAGGCAGCAAAACACACTGCCACATGTGTACCTATGCAACTATCTTGCATGTTCTGCACATGTACCCCAAAACCTAAAATGCAATAAAAATTTAAAAAAAAAAAAAAAAGAAATGTACTATCAAGGAAATGGAGGGGTATCTATTCCAAATCTAGAGTAGAGGGACCAGAGAGTGTAATCACCAACCCCACAGACATTATTATGACTCTTTAAGCTTAAATTTGATGGTGAGAAAATTGGACTGAGTACTTGGATTTTAGATGTTTTAGTTAAGGTATAATTCTGCTTTTTGCTTTTTATAAAAGCTGATTTTTTTTTACTCTCTTAATGTTACCTCAGACAACCACTTCTCTTTTGCTCTCTGAAATGAGATACTATATGAATTCTTGCCAGAAATATCAAGTTAATGCCCAAGCCAGCTCTATGTTCTGATTTATCTTCCATGTTGACTCGGAGTAACAGAGCCATACATTAAGGAACAAAGCTCGCTGCTGGGGTATTTATAACCTTGTCTTTTAAAACATTTGGCAGACGTTCAGACCCTCCATATGTTCACAGTATTAAACTTCACCATAAAAGGAATGGAAGAGTTACATTTGAGGAAAGCTGGTATTGTATGGTCTGAAAGTCTGGCGGTTTTAAAAAAAAACTAATCAAGTCCAACTTGAAATAACAGACGCTCTGTGATCCTGCTGAAAGTTTAAATCCCACTCAACAAAGTCCTGCTCTCCCTAACACCGAAGATGTCATCTTTCAGGAGCATTTTCGGTGACTCAGAGCTGACACGTTGAGCTTCTGAGCCTGGTTTAATAAGGATACATTCCTGAGTGATGAGGACTCGAAAGAAAAGCTATGGGGTTGCAGCACAGCAGGCCATACCCTGTGTGCAGGACCACCTCCTCTCAGCATCATGAAAGACTTGCAGGAGTAGGGAAGTCTCCCAGGGGGCCAAGGTCCCTCCAGTGGGTACACAAGCAAATCTACAGGGATATGGGATGCAAATGCTGGAACCTATATTATATCCATGCATATACATGGTATTTACATCCATGTATCTAAAATATGGGTTTTTTCCCTGATGTTTAGTCACTAATTGAAACTGGCAACATTAGTCTATCTTTAAGAAAGTCCCAGGTCTTGAACTCTTTGATGCATCCTGAAAAGGGTGAAAGTTCCCTCTCCTCACTAGTTTAACAATCATTCTACTGCTTGTGCTGTGAAGTCCTGCTGTTTAGAGAAGCTCAGTTAAGTGAATTCATGGATTATACAATGTGGGTTTGATTAAATTGACTAATTTAAAAAGAATTGAATTTTATAAATATGTGGAAAGAGAATATGGGTTGAAAATAATATTGATAAGACATGCAAAGTGGAACCATAGACAAGAAAAGAAATTGCTATTTCTGAGTATGAGCCTTCATCAGCCACAATTCAAATTAACATACAACCTAGGCTGACTTACGATGAATTCGATAAACTCCAAAATGGACTAATCACAATGTAGTACTCTGAATTGGATTCTGGAACAGAAAAGGGGCATTAGTGAAAAAACTAGTGAAATCCAAATAAATTCTATAGCTTAGTTAGTAGTATTGCATGGATACTAACTTATTAGTTTTAACAAATGGCTGCATAGGTATTTGCATTAGTGGGAACTGGGTGAAGGCTGTACAGGAACAGTCTATACTATCCTAGAAACTTTTTTGTAAACTTAAAATTGTTTCAGAAATAAAAAGCTTATTAAAAGAATTCAAGGTGAATTGAGGACAAATAATTATAGAATAAACTGAAAATCCTGGCAATGAAGAAAACAAACGCCAATTAACTATAAAAAAACTTGAGATGATAACCAAAGAAAGCTATTTTAAAGACATATTTTCATTTCCTACATCCATAATAAACTTATCCTAAGTATATAATTATTAATTCATGAAGAAATAAAAATAACTTCTTTTTGAAAGCAACATGCTATGGAGAAAACATTTGGTGAATATTTCCATTGCCATATTTTCTTGCTAAAAATGATTAACCTTATCTAAAGATGTATTAATGCACAAAATAATTTAAAATAAATAAGGGTTTATAATTTAAGAAAAAATAGACTTTAGCTCTCATTGATGTATATAGCCCTGGACAATTCTGTTTCTTGAAACAGCATTCACTCTTCTAAGGCAGCATTATGATTTGGTGATGAGGAGGAGAAAAGGCCAACTCAATCAGTAAGAAATGTAGCTGACTGTATTACCAGCTCTTTCTTCATTAAGCAAGTAACTCTTCCTCCAAAACTTGTTTTAAAATTATGATTGTTTACAATATCCCTAAGTTGCCACATTGTTTTTAGAAACTCTCTTCAAAGTTTGGAAAAAGATGTTATGACTAAGACATGTTCATAGTACTGTGTCTATATCTAGGAATTCATTGGAGGGGATAACCAGATATCCATCCTTTTATAATAAGTGTATTTATAATAGCATTGTTTACAATATAATAAAAAAATGGAAGTGACTTAAAAGCCCTCAAAAATAGATGATGATCCATCAATTTGACTGAATTTTATTCAATCCTTATAATCTGCTTCCAAATATTATATAAAGAAGTGGAAACATATTCAGCACCCTTGTTTCTTCAAAATTACTAATGAGTACATACAAGGCGAATTTAGTAGAAGAAAACTAACAAACAAAAACCGCTACCTGAACGTGAACTTCTTCTAAGCCATAATTTTCTCATTCATAAAATGGACATAAATGTATACTCCCGTCTAATAAATTATTGTGGGAACTGTACAAGGTTAATGCCTGCAAAGTGCTTAGAAGGGCAGTCTAGCCTAGCCTCTTGTCCATAACAAATTCATGTTGAGTGATGATAATGATGATAGCCTTTTGAAAACCTCAGTGGAGTCTGAGCTCATAGATGGATTATGGATATGTTATTTCAGTTTAAAACTATCGCTGGTCAGTGCTTTCAGGAAAGACTTGCTTAAAGTGGATGCGGCATCCCAAAGATGTAGGTGATTCTTCCCATGAGCTACTTCAATAACAATGCCTGCCACTGAAGCCCTCCACCAAAATGTGTGCCACCTGGAGGCACCTCTTTCAAGTCCACCCAGAACCACCTGACTCTGGCATGCTGAGCTGCATTTGTGGAGAGAATTAAAGAGTAAAATTATTTCTTTGCTGGCTGGGTGCAGTGGCTCACACCTATCATCCCAGCACTTTGGGAGGCCGATGTAGGCAGATCATTGGAGGTCAGGAGCTCGAGACCAGTCTGACCAGCATGGTGAAACCCCATCTCTGCAAAAAATACAAAAATTAGCCGAGCATGATGGGGTATGCCTGTAGTCCCAGCTACTCAGGAGGCTGAGACAGGAGAAACACTTGAACCGGGAGGAGGACATTGCAGTGAGCTGAGATTACACTGCAGCACTCCAGCCTGGGTGACAGAGCCAGATTCTGTCTCAAAAAAAAAAAAATTATTTCTCCCCCTATTATCAGGCAGCCTTTTGTCATCTCTCACCTCCTTCTTCTTTCCCTTGCCTCGTTCTCCTTCTTCCTTTCACCTCGGTTGCCACTGCCCTACATCTGCCTTGTCATCTCTCTCTTGGTCTCTTATAGTAACATTCATGTTTATAGCCTATGTCTAGTCTATTTATGCTCCAGTCACCATCAAGCCTCTCTACTTACTGCCAAATGCCTCTTCAAAATTCAAATATGAGAACTTCAATTCTTGTTTTAAAAATGTTTTTTGATTTCCTGTTTTTCTCAGGATAAAATTTATCAGCTCAGCATAAACATTTATTTATCACCAAGGGCTGGGCTCAGTGGCTCCCGCCTGTAATCCCAGCACTTTGGGAGGCCAAGGAGGGTGGATAACTTGAGGTCAGGAGATCGAGACCAGCCTGACTAACATGGCAAAATGCTGTCTCTACTGAAAATATAAAAATTAGCCAGATATGGTGGCATACACCTGTAATTCCAGCTACTTGAGGGGCTGAGGCATGAGAATTGCTTGAGCCTGGGAGGCAGAGGTTGCAGTGAGCCATGATTCCACCACTGCACTCCAGCCTGCGTGGCAGAGTGAGCATTTGTCAAAAAAAAAGAAAAAGAAAAAGAAAAATCTCTATCATTGAACTTCAACATGCTTCTCAGATGCATTTCAAACCAACCTTGCCAACCCACATTTTGCTCTTCAAGTACAGAGAAACCTTGATGAAACACACTATTTCCTAAGTCAGTCTCTCTCTCTTTTTTTCTCTCTCTTTTTTTTTAAATTTGAGATGGAGTCTCACTCTCTTGCTGAAGTGCAGTGATGTGATCTCGGCTCACTGCAACCTCTGCCTCCCAGGTTCAAACTATTCTCCTGTCTCGAACTGCTGAGTAGCTGGGATTACAGGTGTGCATCACCATGTCCAGCTAATAATTTTTGTATTTTTTTTTAGTAGAGAGGGGGTTTCACCATGTTGACCAGGCCAGTCTCAAACTCCTAACCTCAAATGATCCTCCTTTCTCAGCCTCCCAAAGTGCTGGGATTATGGGATTACAGGCATAAGCCACAGAGCCTGCTTTTTTTCCCCCAGTAAGTCGCTTGGCTAAAGAACATGGTGATCCTGTCTCTGAAAAATATTCATCTTCCATTGCCAGAGATGTATTTTCCTCCAGGAAGCTTTCTTTCCCCTTATCTAGAAAGATGATTTCTCTTTTCTTTTTACCATGACTACATTTTATATTATCTTATTATGTTGTCTTATGAGTGACTGGTTCTCCAGCACTGGACTGTGAGCCTCTTGTAGGGTTCACTATTATTTATCTATAGTTTCAGGCTAAGGGTATTTCATACAGAGTAGACCCACAGTAAATGGTTGATGATTTGATTGGCAAATACTTTCTGAATGTCTATTATATTTTAAAGAATCTTACCATTAATATGCATAGGAGGTACCTCCAGGTTAGATCCAGTGGCTCACACCTGTAATCCCAGCACTTCGTGAGTCTGACATGGGCAAATTGCTTAAGCCCAGGAGTTTGAGACTAGCTGGGCAACATGGTGAGACTCTATCTCGACAAAAATACAAAAATTATCTGGGCATGGTGGTGTGTGTCTGTAGTCCCAGCTACTCACGAGGCTGAAGTGGGAGGATTGTTTGAGTCCAGGAGTTGGAGGTTGTAGTGAACCATGCATGCTTGCACCGCTGCACTAGAGCCTGGATGACAGAGTGAGAAACTGTCTCTGTAGAAGATCCCAGATAAAATGTGAATAAGTTACTTAAGTAGCATTCACCATATCAGTGAGGCATATTATCAAGTTAAAATTTAATTAGTGAATTTACCTGTGGAAAATAGACGTGTTACTGGTACAGATAGATTCAGATATTTAAAAGTTTGCTCTAATTGACTTCATTCTTAGGTGAACCCTCCCCATACATTGGCACATTGGAACAATGGGCCTTACGGACTTACATCCTCCTAAATAATAAGCCCTGAGAAAGTCCTCACCTTCTGACAAATAATGGATACAAAAATTATGGGTGTGCTTCTTAGTTGGTCAAACTTGGGCATGTGTCAATCCCTAAATAAATCAACATCCTACTGTGATTTTCTAGGCAGGGGTCAAACAAAAACAGTTCATGGAATGAGAGAAGAGGAGTGGTTTTCTAAAGGATATTTTTATGTTAAAATAAGAGAGAGATAGAGACAGACAGACATTATATTGGACAAACAGAACAATAGTTTCATACCACTGGGAGTTTAACCACGGGAGAAAAAAAAGGAAAGAAACAAATTCCTTTGATGCTATTAATTTGTAAAAGTTTCTCTTTTCTGTCAAAACCATTCATGTCCCATCTAAACTTTAGTTTGTTTTGTGAAGTCTTACCCCAAACTCCTGGGAAGAGCATGTCATTTCTGCCTCTGTGTTTCCCCAGCTCTTTGGATGTTCTTCCATTTTTGCAAATGCCAGATTGTACACGATTGTTGGCTTACCATGTTTTCTCCACAGAATTATTCCCTTGGTTAAACACTCTGGGGTATGAAGCTATTGTTCTGTTTGTCCAATATAATGTCTGCCTGTCTGTTTCTCTCTCCTATTTTAATATAAAAATATCCTTTAGAGAACCACCCCTCTTCTTCTCTCATTCTCAAGGGAGGGGTCATCAGCATCTTCTTGTGTGTCTCACATTGAACACATAGTAAACATCTTTAGAAATGCTTGCTAATTGCAGGCATGGCTATAAAAGAAGATGCAAACTGAGACAAAAGGTAGGAACAGTTCAAGACATAAGATGTCCAGGTACTTTCTGTCTGTCTCATGGGATTGAAGCCATTAAGAGAGAAATTAGATGCCCACTATCTCCCACTACCCCACAGTGGTACAGTAAAGAATGCACCGGTTGTAATTCAGACAGATAAGGTCAAATTTTACTGATAGAAGCTCTTATTGGCCGGGGAAGCTATTTATCTTTTCACAGCCTCCAGTGCATCACATGTAAAACAGAGATTACAATATCCATAAAAAGAGCAACTCGCAAATAAAATTTAAAAGTGTATTTGAAAGGAAACAGTGTCAGGCCTTTAGTCTCTGCTCCTTTTGCTTCCCTTCTGTGGATCTTCTTCACCCCAATGCCCTTTACTTAGTGACATCTGTCCCTTGAAAGCCTCTTTTAAAACATGCAGCCAACTACTAGGCTAACTTCATTTTTAAGCCAGGCTATGATTTCGTGACACTGTTTTATTTGAATTCTCCATTTTGACTTTCCGAGCATTCCTATGATTTGCTTCTGATGTAGTAACAGCAATCTTTTGTTTGTTCAACCTGTAAACGCGAAAATTTCTCCTGAACCTGTCTTCTCAGCAGGTTTATTCCACTTTTGTGGAAACAGATGTTGGTGACTGTTCTGAGTGCAGAATGCTGGAATGAAATTACATACTAGTCCATGCAGATATCTCAGACATGGGAAGAGTTGGGGTAATGATGCCTCCAGGGAATCTGTGCCACCCACTGTATTGCTAGGCTTAGTGCAGATGAAAGAAACCCACATCCAGAGACTAACAGACATAAAAGGGCTCTATTGGCTAGTGTGATTTTTAAAATTCAGTGTGATAAAACTATTTTATTTTTTCTCCCAACACCTCTCTTCTTCCTTTCCCATTTTCCTCTATCCTTTGCCTCTTTTATTAGCTTTATTTATTCAGACTGTCTATATGAGTAGAAAAAAAATGAATGAACTTGGTAGCTCATTGCTTTCAATATTCTTGCAGCTTTTTAATCTCAGGAAGAGAGCTCCCTCTTTTTCTTTCTGTTGCTTTCTCTCCTTTTCCTTTCCCTCTTCTCCTCTCCCTCATTTCTGCTCAACCTTTTCTCCCTGTCTCCTATTTCTCTCAGTTTTCTATATTAAATCTTACAGAAGAACTATGATTGGCCCTGCTTGGGTCAGTGTATAAGTCCCAGATCAATTCTGTTACATACGGAAGAAAGGAATGGAGTGCTGATTGACAAGGCCTGGGTCAATGGCCTTTCTTTGCTGCCAAAGACTCCATGACAGACAGATGTATTGGAATTTCATGGCGTAAGTAAGGACACGGAGAGAGACATTTATCAGACATCTACTTACCAATGAGAAAGCCCAGTGTCCTCGGTGAGGTCACCATACTCATGGGGATTTTTACATAACTGTATTAAGAAACTCAGACCTCTGACAATTTGAGATCCTTTGAGACACACTTCTAACACATTCAAATTGCACTTATGTATAGATCCCTTCATGAGAAGGGTGGTTTAGTCTAAGATAATGCTGCAAAGAAGCCTGAGATTTTATAAAAGAAATCTTGATTCATAGTTTTTATTTTCAGTTATTTATTTTTTTCTGAGACAGAGTTTCACTCTTGTTGACCAGGCCGGAGTACAATGGTACGATCTCAGTTCACCGCAACCTCCGCCTCCCAGGTGCAAGCTATTCTCCTGCCTTAGCCTCCTGAGTAGCTGGGATTACAGGCACGCTCCACCATGCCTGGCTAATTTTGTGTTTTTAGTAGAGACAGGGTTTCTCCATGTTGGTCAGGCTGGTCTCGACATTGCCACCTCAGGTGATTTGCCCGCCTCAGCCTCCCAAAATGCTGGGATTATAGGAGTGAGCTACCGTGCCCAGCCAATTCATGTTTATTTTTACAAATGTATAGCTTTAATTTTTTTAGAGCAACAGCAGGCTTACAGAAAAATTAAGTAGAAAATAAAGACAATTCCTATATGCCATCTCAGTCCCCTCCTCCACAACAGTTTCCCCCATTGTTGACATCTTGCATTGTGTAGTTCTTTGACTACAATGACTGAGTCGATATTGATATAATATGAGTTTACATTAGGCTTCACTCTTTTTGTTGTATATTCAGTGGGTTTTGACAAATATAGGATGATGTGTATCTACCACTATGGTATCATAGATTTCACTGCCCTAAAAATCCTGTGTTCCACCTATTCATACCTCCTTTCTCTACCCCCAAGGCCCTGCCACTGATCTTATTACTGTCTCCTGAGTTTGGCCTTTTCTCAAATGTCATGTAGTTGAAATTGTATAGCATGTAGCCTTTTCAGATAGATTTCAGTTGGTAATAGCATTTAATATTTCTCCAAGTCTTTTGGTGGCCTGAGAGCTCATTTTTTATTATCATTGAGTGATATTTCATTTTATGGCTATGCCAGAGTTTATCTGTTTACTTATTGAAGGGCATCTTGCTTACTTCTGTATTTGGACAGTTGGGAATAAAGCTGCTATATACATTTCTGCTCAGGTATTTGCATGACCATTAGTTTTCAACTCATTCGGGTAAACACTTAGAAGCATGACTGCTGGATTACATGGTAAATCTATGCTTACTTTTGTAAAAAAAACTGTTATAATAATATCTTTCAAAGTAGATGTAATATTTTGCATTCCCAATGACAATGAAAGAGAGTTTCTTTTGCTCCACATTCTGTCGCCATTTGATGTTGTCAGTGTTTTAGATTTTAGCCATTCTAATAGATGTACAATTGTGGAGACATTTTATTTCAAGTTTTGTCCATTTTCACCCTCTGTGACTCTGAATGACCAGCTTATCACTTTCTTCACGGACACACAATTATTACCTGTGACCTGGCTAAATGGATTCTTCATCTTCACCCCAAATAGTACATCTTGCAACAAGGTAATGACAACCCTGGACTTCATCACATTCTTATTGCCCCAAATATTTTATGGGGCCCTTGGAATCTACATAGTTCACAAGTCTCTTCAGTGATTTTTGGGAACATGGGATGCTATTGGTTTTTTTCTTTTGTTTCAAATCATTCAGCTCATTTCTTGTCTATGAGCTTTCCTGGGAGAGACCTACATTCTCATCTTTGTGTTCTGAGGCAGCATCACTCTCTCTGGACATAGATTTTGAAACAGTAACTTCAATACTCTGAGCCCCAGTTCTGACTTTGCACAATAGCACTGACACTACCTACCCCAAAGAGCATCTGAAAGGATTGAGAGAAATAGCTGATATGAAGCCTTGGGGGAAGAGAGCAGCAGAAAGAACTGCTCAACCAACTAGCTTGTTCCTTCCCAGTTACTTGGTTTTCACACAACTCTGTTTGTGCAGCTGACCCCACCAGTGCCTAATTCTAACAATTGCTTTACCCAGGCCTGGTTGAACCTGTCTAAAGGCCCCTTATCTGACACTTCCAAAATTAGGTAAAATGGCATGGAGGAGAGGGCAAAAACTATTCATAACTGGACTTATGTTAAACTTCCTGGCTTTTCTCTGTCTCTGTTTGCTTCACAGAGATAAAGCAAGCTGAAAACTGAAAACCAAGTGAGGAGATATCTTTTTTCAATCACAAAGACTTTTATATGCATACTTTAGCAATGCTCATGTATAACATATGCATGAGACAATGCTTATAAAAGGGAGATTCTAACTTGTTCTGTGAGTTTATATAATGTTCTCAATGAGCAGAGACTAGGATAATGATACACCCCAGTATTCCTATTTGGGTAACGAGAAAATTAAAGTCCAGAGAGAATAAGCAAGCTCACACTGCCATTAGTGCAAAGCTGGGAGCTAGAACTCCTTGACTTGAGGAGGACATGGCACATGTTTACTTAGGTAACAAACCTGCACATTCTGCACATGTACCCTGGAACTTAAAATAAAAACAATAAAAAGTAAAAAAAAAAATAAAAATAAATAGAATAAAGCAAAGTCTTTCCTGGCATCTTTTGATTATGGGTTTAGCTCTACGCTCTGCATCTGAGGTCTTCTGCTTCCACCTGGCCATGCTCCTTTTGTCTTATACCACGTGTACCCTATCTAGAGAATCAACTGTTGACATTTCAGGTGTCCAGCTTTGCTTCCTGGCTTCTGATTTGATCTACCTTGGTTCCCCAAGGGCTAATGGTGGGCAAAGCTGTCTTCTCGACAATGTGACTACAGCATACCTGTGTACTCTCTCCATCGAGATTCTTGACTCTTTGTGTCTCAACCAAAATACTCTCTCCTCATACCTTGTTGCCTTGGAAGAAAGCACTTTGTCCTCCATCTATGAAAGTGACTTCTCAGAATCACAGCCCAACACTGAAGCTTCCCTGTGTCACCCCCTATTTTGTTTTGTGAGTATTCATTTAACATATATTTTTACATCTATGTAAGATTAAAATGTACTCTTTTTGGTATATGGCTCAGTATGTGTTGACAAATTCCTAGACATTTGTATCTACCACTGCAATAAAGACACAGAATATTGAGAAATGACTTTTAAACTAACTCTGTTAAATTATATTTAATTCATTTCTATATTTTTATTACTAGAAGTTATTTTCCAATTATAGTTTCTGACTGAGTGAAAATAAGTACAATGAAAATGATTTGTTAAAAATTTCTAATAGTAAAGGGTTGTGTAATTTTATTTGCCCTGGGCGGCCTGTTTGCCCTTAAGATATCAATTTTTTTCCACAGGCAATTTAAAATCATGGAAGGATCTCAAGGACTCCTAATACTACTTCAATACTATCTAGATCAGATCTGAGGGCCATGAGTGTGTCTGTTCTAGAACCGAATAAAAATGCTTTATTAAATACCTTGAGGTTATTCCAAGGGAATCTCCCTGTGGGGGTACTTGAAATTTGTCAAAAAGTTTATATCGTGGGTCTTGAAGATATGAGGTATTATTCCTGGCACAATAGTAGAGTGTTTCTTCTATCAAGTCATTTTGACAGCTAAGTTGGTATTGATCTCTACATTCTCAAATATCAAAACCAACTTGTCAGTGATAAAAAGAAAGTGGCCAGAGACTTCCCAGGAATTTCCTGCTAGAAAAAAGAAAAAATCTTGCTCTTTGCTGTCCAAATGCTCAGCATGTTAAACCTCACTTTGAATCAGTCTTTCAGACAGATAATGAGGTGGTAACATAATACAAGACTGTAATAGAAATGAATGGAGTGAAAAAGAATTTTTCAGGATATGAACTGAGATATGTACACAAACCAGGCAGTAATCATTAACGAAACTCATTTTTTGGTCTCACTCTCAATCTGACTTTCCTGCGCAGTTGGATACTGGGATTTTTAGGAAGGAATAACACATCAAACAACACATCTGCGTGGTTAATGAAGGTGTCAGACTAGAGTTGGGTTTTAAAATGGAACTCCTTTGGCACACTGCAATAAGGAGATAAGATACTTTTTATAGAATGCAAGAATTTAAATACTTAGAGTTGCTTTCACAGAATGCCCTTCAGTTTTAATAATATCCAGTCATTCTTACTTTGCAATGAATGAAGAAGAAGAAAATGAATGTGTCATACATTGCCATACTTACAGAGAGGCTCTTTTCAAAATAAAGAATAAAGTCATAGGTTTTATTTTTATTTTTTTTAATGAGAGGTGATGTGGGGCTAGTCTTATCCTGATTCTTTATTTTACAAATGAGAAAATAAAGGTGAATTTATTTGTTCTCTGTAGATAATAAATTAATGACAAAAACTAGACTGGAAACAGAGGTTTTTTGGACCATAATATAAAGTTGTATTAGGAAGTAAGTGGTACTACATGTACTCCATATGTGACCCATGTGTTAGGGGGCTGAGCTTCTTTCCACAACATTGTTTTACTATTAATGTAAGGAATATGGAAGTTAGTGGTGTTTTAGATCAGAATGGTGGTGAGGAAGTAGAACCTTAAATAAAACCACAGGTTTGTGAGCTGTTTTGCCCAGAGAAATTAACAATGAGAGCAAAAATAATCATATGAATAAACAGAAAGAAGTAGCAAGGCACTTCTAACATAATCAGTTTCCTCCATACCAGGTGGTCAATATTGGGCAGACGTGTCCCTCTTAGGTTTCTTCTTTTTCTTTTCTTTTGTAAAAATAAAGGGAGATATTTCTTTTATAAAAATAAAGGAAGATTTTTGCACACCATACAAAAATTATTTTTTAAAAAATTAATTCTATATTACAAACAACTCTATGCACATAAACTAGTAAACCTGGAAGAAATGGATAAATTCCTGGACACCTGTGTCCTCCCAAGCCTAAACCAGGAGGAAGCCGAAACTATGAATAGACCAATAACAAGGGCTGAAGTCGAGGCAGCAATTAAGAGCCTACCACACAAAAAAAGCCCAGGTCCAGATGGGTTCACAGCCAAATTCTACCAGACACACAAAGAGGAGCTGGTATTATTCCTTCTGAAACTATTCCAAATAATCCAAAAAGAGGGAATCCTTACCAAATCATTTTATGAGACCAACATCATCCTGATACCAAAACCCGGCAGAGACTCAACAAGAAAAGAAAACTTCAGGCCAATATCCATGATGAACATAGATGCAAAAATCTTCAATAAAATACTGGCAAGCCGATTGCAACAGCACATCAAAAAACTTATCCATCATGATCAAGTAGGATTCAACCCAGGGATGCAAGGCTGGTTCAA
>JAPYYA010003265.1:0-13059 GCA_028533165.1 Leontopithecus rosalia | reverse complement strand
AAGGGTATTTTCCAGCTGGGATTCATTCTCTCCGTCGCATTCAGGTACACCTATCAAACGTAAATTTGGTCTTTTCACATAGTCCCACATTTCTTGGAGACTTTGTTCATTCCTTTTTATTCTTTTTTCTCTAATCTTGTATTTTTGTTTTATTTCATTAAGTTGGACTTCGACCTCTGATATCCTTTCTTCTGCTTGAACAATTCGAGTGTTTAAACCTGTGCATACTTCTCGGAGTTCCTGTATTGTATTCTTCAGTTCCATTAATTCACTTATATTCCTCTCTAGGAATATTTGCTTTTGTTTCTTACGTAGGGTCAGAGGGCATAGTCACTTGAGCGGATTCCCCCGCTTTCTCACTGATTCTGTTAGACTCTCTATTCTAACGGGAACCCCCCAGGGGCCTTGTTGGTTCCCACAGTGGGGCGGCTCTGAGTGTGTGGGGTCCCACATGGGTACACGTCTCAGCACAGCTGGCAAAACTGCTGGGACAAGGTTCCCTTCCTCCTCCTTCCTCAGTTTCCTTCCCTGCCACCTCCACAGCAGTAAGAAAGACCTGACGGACTTCACTGAGGATTTTTAGTTGATTTTGGAGACAAGACTTTTCCATTCCTGGAAGGGATGGGAGTTCAGCAGGCATCCCATTTAGAAAGGAACTGAGTGAGGGCCCACTGTGAAAATCTCTGGTGGAAACCCGGCTTTGCAATAGAAAATGCAGCTGTACAATGTTGGGGAGACAGGCTCTGAGGCTCTGTGTGTCACAGACATGCAAAGACCACGAAACAACTTAAAATTAACCCCATTCACGTCCCTCTGGTGTCAAGGGGTGGGGAGGAAGAGACCCTCTCCCATTATTATTAACAGCTTTTTATTTACTTGTTTGATTTAAACAATTTTAATGTTAAATCATCTCAAGTTGATTTTTGGTTTTCTTATTAATAGTATTGTTATGATTTTGACCACAGGTAGAGCATCGGCTTCATCATAACGCTTGTTCCAAGATACACTCCTCCCTGGGGCCAACCGGGTCTCACTCACATTTACATAGTTATTTAATTGTTTATTTTTAAATAGTGTAATGAGCACCTGGGAACCCACCACCTATAACAAAAGCTGGGACCTTAGCAGTATATCCATGTAACCTCCATTTTTTGAATAGCTATCACCCTGTGTACTTTAAAACGCAGTTACATAAATATCCTGAGGGCTCGGTCTTTTCTGTTTGCTCAGTAGTGAAATCTGTTTCGGGCATGTGTTTAATTCCCATGTGGGACTTTTTGGCTGCTCAGAACCACATATTCCATCATAGTCTTCTCAGAAGACTCTTATCTTCCCCACTGACCTGCACCAAGTGCGGTTCCGTGCTCATTTTTTTTTTTCTTAAGCAAAACTTTCTCCTTTCTTAACTGATTTCTTTGAGGAACAAAGCCAAGAGCAACTGGGTTGCCATGTGGTTATCTAATAAAAAGAAGTGAGAACAGACGTTCAGTAAACTCAACTGATAACATATTTATCTGCTCAAACCAGAAACGTTTATCCGTTGTTTAGGGGTCCAGATCTTGGTACTGGATGTTCAAATACCAGATGATGAAACATGAAGGAAGAAAACTGGCCAAACTCACATCTATCAAGACACAAACCCACCCGCAAACAAGACGAGTCAAGCTGAAAAGAAATTCGATGTAGTCTATATTTCTTTTCTGTTTCTGTTTACATAATTCCCTTAGGGATTTTTTTTTTAATCACACGTGTGTTTTGGAGGAGAATAAAAGGTACAAATTAGACTGGCTGAGGTGGCTCATGCCTAGTACATCCCAGGATTTTGGGAGGCCAAGGGCAGATCTCTTGAGGTCAGGAGTTCAAGCCCAGCCTGACCAACACGGTGAAACCCTGTCTCTACTAAAAATAAAAAAATTAGCCAGGTGTGGTGACACCCACTTGTATTCCTAGCTACTAGGGAGGCTGAGGATCCCTTGAACCCGGGAGGCAGAGGTTGCAGTGAGCCAAGATCACTCCACTGCACTCCAGCCTGGGTAAGAGAGTAAGATTCTGTCTTAAAAAAAAAAAAAAAAAAAAAAAAAAACTTACAAATTAGTCGAAATTGTAAAGATCTCAGAAACAAGTAAATTTTGGCTCTGCCATTTGTTTGTTCTAAGGTCTCAGACAAGACATCAAAAATACAGACAGTTTAGAAAGAGGACACTGCGCGTGAGTTAGTTTAGACAAGAAGTGTTTATTGAGGACGGGCTGGATGTCAGGCCGGAGCTAGGCTTTGAGGACTTGGTGGTGAAAAAAACAGACATGGTTCTCGCCCTGACTCTTCCTGAGGAATGAATCAAAAACAGAAGTTTGGAAAAAAATATTGAACTTGCCTTGTTTGAAGATAAATTCCTAGAGGACCAGTTTTGAGTTTCCTTTTCTTCTTTGCTGGACCACAAATGGCTCTTTATCAGTAATGAAAAACAGCTCCAAATTTCTAGTTCTCCAAATCTCTGGAGAGCAGGTGCTGGAAAAGCGATGTTACTTGCATTTTCCTGGCTTTGTACATGTAACCAGCCTACTGGCTAAATGCCCATTAGAAATCATTTTATGTACTTAAATGGTAAGTAAAAACACACACTCCCCTAAAGACTAATTTGACTTCCCAAAGGCTTTTGTATGAGAACAACAAGGGTCATTATGTGTTCTTGTGGTGCATGACATCACTGCAACTTCAAGAGTTAATTACATTCTTAATTACAGCTTTGTATTGAATTAGGGAAACTATCATGCATAACATAATTGAAACCCTGCTGAGATCCAGCCTGTTGCCAGCTAATTGCATGCCATTTTTTACTAAACTTTAAATAAAAACCAGTATTTCATTTGTCTCAGCTTTAATTAATTGACAGGAGAAACTTAATTGGGGTTTTATCAATAGATTGGATACGTTAAAGTGATCACTGAGAGATGTGCTACATTCTAGCATAGCAGCCCTCAGATATTGAACTGGGACGGTTCTTTTGTGACAGTTAGGGAAGAAACCTGGGTAGAAGTCATCTGTTGCTACAAGAAAGGAGCACTTCTGCAGGAGTCAGAAGTTGTGGGTCCTAGCCTTGCAGGGGTTCCTTCCTCATCATGACCCATGGCAAAGATGCTTCCCTCCAGAGCTGACCTCACCTAGGGCTTATGCATCTCCATCTCTATCATGACTGTTGGGTGGGTCTGAAAAATCCCTGTTAACTCAGATATCCTACTTTTTGACTTAGAGTGAGGTGTTCCAGTGAGGGAGGGTACTTATGATGTTAGCCACAAGGCAAACTGCTTAGGATCTGGAGTCTCTGCTTGTGTTTGTAGAGCAGGGTTTCTTCCTGTTCAGCGACAGAAGCCCTGTGGTTGCCCTAATGAAGAAGGAGTTGCAAGAGAGACATTAGAATGATCAAGATCAGTAATATCACTCATAAGTTCACAGGAACACGATGACCTTGTCAGAGGATTGCTAATGGAATGCTGACTCCTGCATCTTTTTTTCTCTCCTCCCTCCACTTTGCAGTCCCGAGAGAGAGAGAGAGAGAGAGAGAGAGAGAGAGTGAGAGAGAGAGAGACTGACTGAGACTGTGTGTCTGGCCAAGTGTGGCTCACATGTTGTGTTTTGACTGAGGGAGTACAGGACCCCTTCTCTGATAGTCTTGGAGAAGTGGTTACTGTAAGAAGCAATTGGAGTGGTGTCACCAAAAGAAGGGGTGGTGTTAAAAATGGTCACCAAAATGAACAGTTTTCACTGACCTTCCCATCTTGCTTCTCCTTGAGCAGATGTGGGATAATCTCAGAAAGCCCTGCTCTATGTGAGATCTTGGACATTTCTGGTGGTAAAATTGTTGGTGGCAGTGTTTAGAAAAAATTGTCAGTGTAAAGATTATCATCTCAAAGATATTGAAAAAGAGAAAGAAAAACCCTGTTGAATTATCGTGCCCTGTAGTCTAATAAGGCACAACCCAAATCCCCAAAAGTTATTAGTTAGGAATGCTTCTGTTTTTGATTCTGTGTGTGGTGTTTTTTTTCCTAAGTGTGTTTTTCTAGGATGAGTTGCCCTTGTCACAAAATTAATTCATTTTATTTCACTATTCAAGCTGCAGTGAAGTGTGGGATCAAGTGAGACTCTGCCTGTAAACTTTCTCTTTTTTTTTGCATTTTGAATGTGTACAAATCTCCACTTTGTGGGATTGTGTGAGATAGTTTCGTTATTGTTGACTCCATTGATTAGTGAGCATAGCTGTTTCTTGAATTATTTGTTGTACCAAAATATTTAGGATTTGTATCTTTTATTTCTATTAATTTTCTGATTTTTATTTACCTTTTAAAGTCTACTTGACAGTAACATATTCAAAAGGTGAAGATGGTGAGGTTCAGTGACTCATGCCTGTACTTCCCAATGCTTAGGGAAGCCAAGGCAGGAGGATTGCTTGATCCCAGGAGTTTGAGACCAGCCTGGGCAATATGGCAAGACCTTGTCGCTACTATATATATATATATATACATATGTGTATATATATATACATATATATATACATATGTGTATATATATATACATATATATATACATATGTGTATATATATACACATATACATATATATATACACACATATATATGTGTATATATATATACATATATATATACACACATATATATGTGTATATATATATGTATATGTGTATATATATATATATGTATATATATATATGTATATTAGTTAGGGGTGGTGGTTCATGACTTTAGTTCTAGCTACCTGGGAGGCTGAGGTGGAAGGATCACTTACACCTGGGAGATTAGGAGGTCAAGGCTGCAGGGAGCTGAGGTCACACCAGTATCCTCCAGCCTGGGTAACACAGCAAGACCCTGTCTCAAAATGAAATAAAAAAGTGAAGATATCAAAGTTTGATAACAAAAGATTTTGAAGTAGGTCTCCAAGAAGTGAGAGGCCGTCGCCAGTATCCATTTTCAGATTGTTGATGTGAGGCCCCAGCTTCAGCATCATGTCAGTTAGGCACACAATTGGTTGCCTGTAGTAGAAATTGATTTGGGATAATTTAAGCAAAAGCAGAAATGTCAGAGGCCTATTGGGGACTCACAAAATCTGACTTGTAAACCATGAACACTAAAAAGGAGCCCCAGCCATGATTTGTAGGAGGAGCTGAGGCTCCTGTCCAGGGTGCCATTTTTGAAAAAAAAAGCATTATTAAATAACGCTAATATTTCTCTTGCCCTTATGCCATCGCTAGTGATTAAACATATTGGAGAAACTGTCCTTCAATAGGGAAACGTTTAAACAAACTGTGTACCATGGAATACCACTTAGCAATTACAAGGAGGAAACTGTCGATGCTCACAGCAACTTGGAGGAGCATCCAAGGAAGTGTGCTGAGTGACAAGAAGCCAAGGTCAGAGGACTGCAAAGCGTATGATCCCATTCAAGTAACATTTCTGAAAAGACAGAATGTCAGCAATGGAGAACAGATTAGTGAGTTCCAGGTGTTGGAGACGGAGGGAGTGGTGGAGGGACATGGCTTTAGCTATAAAGGGAGAAAGGAGGGCTCCTTGTGCAGATGGAACTGTATCCTTACCTGGTGGGGGTGGACATGCAGCCTACACATGGGATAACACTGTTAGAACTAAAGACATAAGCACATGGACAAGTACAACTGTGGACAACTCGGGAAAGATCAGAGAATTTCATCAGTGCCCATATTCTGGTTGTGGGAGTGTACTCTTATTTTATAAGATGTCATCATTGGGAGAAACTGGATAGAGTCCACGAGATCTCTCTGTGTTCTTTCTTACAAACGCAGGTACACCTCAATCAGCTCAATAAAAACTTTCAGTTCAACAAAGACATTCTCAGTGATCATCTGTTTGGCCTATTGCCTAACTCTAGCGACACTGAAGACAGGATGTGGTGGAAGGTCCAGCAGAGACCCTACAGCTTGTCTTGTGGAAAAGCCAGGACTTTGGTCCACCTAAACTGCCAGAATATGTCTCCCCAGAATGACCATAGTGATTATTTCCAGACCCACACACTCTCCCAGAATATTGCTACTTCTCAATAAGAAATAGAAACTATTTTCTATCCTCTTGAACCTGAGAAGATTTGTGACTTATCTGATGAATCAAATTTGCTGGGTATAAAAGTTGATGTGGCTTCTGCCAGCCTCCATCTGACTCTCTTGTGTTACTTGTGCTTGGAACCCAGCCACCATGTTGTGAGGAAGCTCAAGCCATGTGGAGAGGCCACCTGTAAGTGTTCCTTCTGACAGTCCTGCTGAAAGACAGATCTGCTAGATGTTGTTGAGTGAGCTTCTCCATGGTTCTCACCCCAGCATTTGAGCCACCTTGAGTAATACCATGTGGAGCTGAGGCAAGAGGTCCTGGCAGAGTCCTGCCCAAATTACGGATTCATCAGGGAAATAAATGTTGCTTTAAGACAGAAATTTTTGGAGTGGTTTGTGGCACAGCAATAAGTTACTGGACTACCTTCTTTCTAAACACTGCACACTGTGGGAAAGAGGAAATTCCCTGTTAGGAGGGTGCTGGACAGCTAAAAACCACACATGGCTACTCCATGGGGGTCTCAGTCAATTTCACCTTTTCACACACCCCTCACTCCTAAGAGCTCACTTCAGAGACTCTGGGGAGTTCAAAGGACATCGGTGACTGACAGAAATCAGTCTGAGAAACTGCCCCAAAAGATCCTTGTGAAGCATCTAGTGGGTGCTACTTTATTTAATATTTGGTGCACCAATTATATATAAGCATAGAATAATCTCTAGCCAAAACCCCCTGTTTTCTTTAAGGTTTCTTGACTTTTACATAGACTAACTCTTTAACTGTGCTATTCTGTCCATACTGGCGGAGAGATATTCATTAAAATGATAAGCAGGAGGAACAGGTTCAGGGACGATTAAATATGCCATATTATTATGTAAAAGAAGGCAGAACCCAGGCATTCATTCAGCATATATTTTCAAGTGCCTGCCCTGTTCTAGGACTGCAGACACAGCCATAAACTAGGTAGAGAAGGTCTCTGCTCCTGCGTGTCACATTCTGTTGGAGCAGGACTGAATTAAACAGACAAGCAAACCAGCTAATGTTCACCTTGGTGGGTGAAGTACTGAGAGCATCACAGAAGAAGACTTCCAGAAAAACACAGAATTGATATGCCAACTCCAGGAGATATACTTCATTTGATGAGGTCCTGGCTCGGTGCAAGGATATGGAACCAGAGCCAAGAATTCTATCAGTTAAAAGCAGCTTAGTTTCCTGAGCCTGGGCTGATTGGGGACGTGGAAGACTAAGTGTCAGGTCCATCAGTGCAAGATTGGCCTGGAGCCATTGTACACAGAATGGAGAGCCCACTGGCCTAAAAGGAGAGATTGTCAGGCGTGACGAAGCAGAGATTTTAGCCAAAGAATATTCACAAATTGCAGGCCAAGAGGGAAGTGGGGATGTTCATCTTCTCTTCATAGCCTTTCTTGTTGGGGGTCCAGCTGTCCTTTATTGTTAATATAAAAATCAATATAGCACGAGGCGAGTCTTTGCTGTGATAACATTGGCTCCTTTCACCAGGCGTGTGGAATTAGATTACTGATAGATGCACCTCTGTCGCCTCCCCAGGCTCCAGATTGAATCTGTGGGCTTTGCCAATAAGCACAGTAACAGAGTGTGGATCAGGAACCAGCAGGTGGCCAATGGCAATGGAAAAAATGTAATTCCCTTGCAAGACACCATCCTGGAGGGAGCCGGGAAGCAGCTCGCCTGATTGCGTATGCTCAGCTATGCTCAGGCTGGAGACTTTGAAGGGATGCTGGGATACCTGTGTGCAGCTAAACCACTGCATGCCGGGGAGGTGGCATCGATTAACAGAGGGAGAGGAGGAAGGAAAAACAAAGAAGGAAAGGCAAGGAGGGGAAAGAGAGGCAGGGAAGTCCAGAAGAAAGGCAGGCCTGCAAGCAGCTCTTAGAGAAAACTTCCCAGAAGGGCCTTTGCTGAAAATGCAGCCGTTTCAGTAAAGGGCCAGATAACAGTAAAAAGCCTTTTCCCAGATATGCTCTGTGCCACCTGGAAACGCATCTGTGGACACGTGATCTAGTTAGAGAGTCCCTGTGGGCCAGTCTTCATTCAGTGTCCACAGAGTCACGTGGCAAGCAGCCTGTCTGCAATCCGCCTTCCTTATGATCAGGAGGGTAAGTGCACCTAGAGAGTTGCTTAGCAGACGTGATGGTGGTTGAAATTAAACAGGGAAATGCATATGGTCAAATTTTTTCAGCTTATAAAACTAATAGAACATGTAAAGAGTGACATGCAAACCACCAGCAGCCTCCACTAGCCTAAAAGGAGAGATTGATCAGCCATATCAACTGTCAGTAATTTTTTGTACTTTCTGCCAGCATTTCTTAATCTAGTGCTTAGTTTCTTGCTGTCCATGTCCATGTGTACACGTGTGTGTTTGTCATATACACCTATGTCTGTCATGCAGCATACATGTGTGTTTAGGTCCGGTTATTTTTACAGGTTCCTCCTTGGTCATTAACAATCATGTTGTAGGCCATGCGCGGTGGCCCACACCTGTAATCCCAGCACTTTGGGAGGCAGAGGCAGGACCATCACGTGAGCTCAGAAGCTCAAGACCAGCCAGGGCAACATGGTGAGACCCTGTCTCTACAAAAATTAGCCAGGTGTGGTGACTTGCACCTGTAGTCACAGAGCCCTGGAGGTTCAGGCTGCATGAACCATGATTGTGCCACTGCAGTCCAGCCTGGGTGACACAGTGAGACCTCATCTCAAACTTTTTTGTTGTTGTTGTTGAGACGGAGTTTCGCTCTTGTTACCCAGGCTGGAGTGCAATGGTGCAATCTACACTCACCGCAACCTCCGCCTCCTGGGTTCAGGCAATTCCCCTGCCTCAGCCTCCTGAGTAGCTGGGATTACAGGCACGTGCCACCATGCCCAGCTAACTTTTGTATTTTTAGTAGAGACGGGGTTTCACCATGTTGACCAGGACAGTCTCTATCTCTTGACCTCGTGATCCACCGGCCTCGGCCTCCCTAAGTGCTGGGATTACAGGTTTGAGCCACGACGCCCGGCCAAAAAAATTTTTAAAAAAAAAATCATGTTGTGAGCATGTTCTGACTTCAAAACATTATCTTCAAGAACAAGACATCAGTGATTATGTTTTACATTCAATTACATTAGTGAATATCTACCTTTCCAATCTTTTATTGTTATAACACTTTATAAACAATCTTAGATGTAAGCCACAGAAAACATTTTAAGTAGATCTCTGTGAATGACTAAAAGTAGAATTCCTGAGAGGAGGGGCGCTGCTCGAAGGCATGGTACTCGGCAGAAGGGCGGCGGCTGCCCGCGCACCAGCTGGGGGTGTGTGCGTCTCAAGTAAGGCCTGCTCTAGTGCCTCTTCTTACCGATTGTCACAATAATGGCTAGTGCTGCTGCTAATTTTAAGAAACAGAAAGAAACGAATAACAGGTCCCCAAACGCAATGCCCAGAATCCTCTTGGAAGTCTCAAACAACAAGCTGATTAGTGACTGTATCTAGTTAAGGAATTGGGCCGTGACCGAAAGGTGGACACGAACATACAGTCTGCCCCCTGCAGCACAGCTCACCTTCCACATGCTCGCCATTCACCGTGTGTGGTGATCCTTCCAGAAAACAAAAGCACGTGTGTGTCTCTGTGTGCGCATTGTATGCTTCTATAAATGTATATAAATATCTGTATATGTGTGTGCATGCATGTACATACACGCATATGTATGCATATGAATATATGCGTGTATAGTCTTCAAAAGTTACCTAAAATGTGCAGTTTATACATGCTTGTCTTTCCCATGATGTTTCTCAATGCCTTGGAGATGTTTTCGTGTTAGCATGTACTTCACTGTATGCTTTTACCATCACTTGGCCACGCCTTGTTGGGGCTGTTTCCGGTTCGGGGCTTTTACCAGTGGGCACCTATTGTCCCCCAGGTTCATCCTGCAGCTCCGCCATCTGGTGACCTGGAAGGATCACCAGCAACCCAACCGTCAGGCCGCCCTCCCAGTAAGAGAAGGATTTCAGTGGCCTGAGGTCATCGCGGTGCGGTTTTGGACAGCGAGTAGTTTCTTTGAGTGCAGGTTCTGGGGTGCAGGTTCTGGGGTGCTCCTCGATCTGCAGCCCCACGGAGAGCAGGACATGTGCCATCCCTTTTTGTGCACGTGCAGAGGTTGCACTTGGTTGTATTCCTGGGTCCTGATGCTATACTCAGGAAATTGACGGTATTCACTCAGTATTGGAATGAATGAGTGAGCAAATGAATGAAGGAATGCATTCATGTTCCTTCAAAGATAAATACCATTGCTTCCAGTTAGGTGAATAAATACCATTTGTTATGTTTTATTGTTTCTAAGGAAGGAGGGAACTGTAAATTGCAAACGAGGCAGTAAGGCAAAAATCTGTCTTGGTTTGAGAGCTCCATTCATCCCCACCACCCTCACTTCATTACCCTCCAGCCTCGCTGGGCTCTTCTCTGGGTCTGATTCTCTGGATATGAGATAGTCTTTTTCTGAGTGTAGCAGGGTTTCACTTTGCAAGGTGCCAGATCTGCTGGAGAAAATGATAAAGATGAATACATCTGAGCCTTTGGCGGACGCTTATCCCCCTCTGGTTCAGGTGTCTTTGCAAAGGCAGATTTACAAATCATCTGGGTTCTCCAGAGGGGTCTCCGTTTCCCATCCTGCCCCGAGCCTCGTGTGAGGTGGAACAGCCCAGGCATCCACAGTATCTAGAATTGAAACAGTAGCCCCAGGAAAAGAAAATGTGCTTGGAGACAGCTCTTGCAAAGCCCCAGGATTACAGCGTGGCTAATTAGGCTGTCACTCCGGACGAGGGGAACACTGAAGCAGCATCTCTATAGCCCTTGTGCCCCAAACATGAGCAGGCTGCAAGGTAAGAAGCAGAGAAGTTTCAAGATTCATCGGATATCTTTATTGGCTCCCAAATCTCATTTCTGACTTCACAATATTTTGTTTCTTTCTCAACAGCATAGTAAAAGAGCACTCAGGAATTAATTGTATTTTTAATAAAGCAGAGGCTTTTGTTGTTGTTAACATTTAACTTGCTTAATTCTGGGAAGCTCAAGATTCGCCGTGTTGCAGGTGGGGCAAAAACGTTGCAACAACGATTTAAGTGAAATTTATTTTTAGTGGTGTTATTTTCCCTTTTAGGTTTTCTTTTTCACTCAACCTTTTTGTCTGTGTGCAGGTTACATGATAAGGGAAGTTGAGCCAGTGTCATCTCACACCATTCCTTCACCTTATCATTTACCAGACCTCGATGGAGTGATTTTAATGGGGCAGGCAACCCGTCTTCCTCATTAAGAGATTGCCTAATGAGAAAGACAGGTAGAAATGAACAGGAAATCATCAGCTGTGATGAAAATTAAGGAGTTGTCGATGAAAAAAGTCAGATTCTGTTAAATGTTTGAAGAGACTTATTCTGAGCCAAATATGAGTGGCGATGGCTCATGACCCATGACGCAGCCCTCAGGAGGTCCTGAGGACATGTACCCAGTGTGGTCAGGGTGCAGCTTGGTTTATACGTTTTATGGAGATAGAAGGCATCAATCAAATACATTTAAGAAATACGGTCCAGAAAGGCAAGACAGCTTGAGGGGCGGGGGCTTCCAGGTTGTAGGTAGATTTAAAAATTTTCTCACTGATAGTTGACTGAGCTATTATCCACAGAAAGGAATGTGTGGGTTATGATGGGAGGTTGTGGAGACCAAGTTTTGTCATGCAGATGAAGCCTCCAGGTGCAGGCTTCACAGGTGTTTGTCCATGTTAACACTGGCGGGTACAGTGAGGCGTGTCTGACCCCCGCTTCTGGTGGTTGTCTGAACTAGTCTTTCAGGTTAAATTTTAAACTTCCCTGACCTAGGAGGAAGTCTAGTCGGATGTCTGCGGGGTGAGGAGTGGGGTTACAATTTTATTTTGGGTTTACAGAGTGGGAAAGCGGGTGATTGGAAAGCTTTGGGGCTGTTTTTAGGCTGAGCTATTTCAAAATAACTAGCCCATCAAACTTTACTATTATATGGCCTCTTAAAACAAGGCTAGTATGTAGGTGAGCTGGTAAAAAAGAATCATGATTGAATGAAAAATATCCATCCTCTATGGTTAAGGCCAAATTGGGATGAGGGGATGACACCGTCGTTGTGGTAGAGCTAATGTTCACCCTTGGCCCGCAGCAAACAGGGCAGAACGCTCTGTCTAGGAACGGGCCCAGTTTTCTATTTAGGTTGGTGCAAAAGTAACTGTGACTTTTGCCATTCTTTTTAATGATAAAACTTGCATGACAAAACTTGGTCTCCACAGCCTCCTATCATAACCCAGACATTCATATCTGTTGATAATAACCAATTATCAGTAAGAACTTTTTATTTTTATTTTTTATTTTTTTTCCTTTTTGATCCATTATTTTATTGAGCTTATATGCATGCTGCTTATGTTTTTTTAATTTTTATTTTTATTGCATTTTAGGTTTTGGGGTACATGTGCAGAACATGCAAGATAGTTGCATAGGTACACACGTGGCAATGTGTTTTGCTGCCTTCTGCCCCTTCACCCATATTTGGCAATTCTCCCCATGCCATCCCTCCCCCACTCTCCTCCACTGTCCCTCCCCTATTTCCCCCAATAGAAGTCAGTTTGTGGTACTCCTGTCCCTGTGTCCATGTGTTCTCATTGTTCATCACCCGTCTATGAGTGAGTATATATGGTGTTTCCTTTTCTGTTCTTGAGTCAATTTGCTGAGAATGATGTTCTCCAGATTCATCCATGTCCCTACTAAGGACACAAACTCATCATTTTTGATTGCTGCATAATATTCCATGGTGTATATGTGCCACATTTTCCCAGTCCAGTCTATCATCAATGGGCATTTGGGTTGATTCCAGTTATTTGCTATTGTTAACAGTGCTGCAATGAACATTTGTGTGCATGTGTCCTTATAGTAGAAGGATTTATAGTCCTT
>JAPYYA010003264.1:0-13059 GCA_028533165.1 Leontopithecus rosalia | reverse complement strand
GCCCCGGATTTGCTACATGTCCAGTTGGATTTCTGTGCTTCTCATTTAACTTATCCTTATCAGAAAAACTTCCTGAACACTTGTTATTTTGTGACTCATATTCAAAATTATTCAAAACTAATTTAAACAATAGAATATAATTTACAAATAAATGTGTAAATCATACATTTTCTTGGTATTGGCATTATGGTGTATAAAGTATAAAAATAAAATCAGTAAAGCAAAAAAAAAACCACTTAAAATTATAGTGAAGAAATTCTTACTTATAGTTTATAACAATAGGAACAGAATACTATCCAACAATAAAACAAAAACAACTTTTTATCAGCAAATTATTTTGGCTATAAACAAACAAATTGTAAATTCTGTATGGAGCAGAAAGAGACCCAGAATAACCAAATACTATTGAAGGAGAATAGCAAAGTTAGATACTTGATACTACGCAACTCCAAGACTTACTTATGATAAAAAAGAGTGTGTTGTCTGAAAAAACAAAAAGACATATAGGTTAATGGGACAGAAGCAGATTCGCACAAACACAGTCAACTAATTTTTGGCAAAGGAGGAAAGGAAACATAATGGATGTCTTGTCAACAAATGGTGCTGGAACAATGGATATTCATACAGAAAAAGAAAGTGAATCTAGATACTACTGTTACACCGTTCACAAAAACTAACTCAAAATAGATTATAAACCTAAGTGTAAAACAAAAACACAATAAAACTTTTGGAAGATAATGTAAGAGAAAATCTAGGTTACCTTGGGTTTGGTGATACGGCTTTAGATACAACACCAAAGGCATAATCCATGAAAGAAAAAGTTGATAAACTGGGCATCACTAAAATTAAAAATTTTTGTTTGCAGAAAGAGCAAGATGACCAAATAGGAGCCACCAATAATCACCCTGTCTTCGGGAACACCAAACTGAACAACTATCCACAAAAAATCAACTTTATAAGAACTAAAAATCAGGTGAGCAATCACAGTATCTGGTTTTAACATCATATTCCAAAAAGAGGCACTGAAGAGGATAGGAAAGATAGTCCTGAATCATCTGCATCACCCATTCTCTATTCCTTTCACTGTGGCACTGAAAGAGAATCTGTGTGCTTGGGAGGAATGAACAGTGATTGTAGGATATTGCCTTGAAACTGTGCTGCCCTGTCAAAACAGAAAGTAAAACAGGAACTCAGCCAGGGTATGGAAGAAGCATTTGGATCAGCCCTAGCCATAAAGGAATTGCCCAGCCTAGCAGTCAGAACTTGAGTTCTGGCAAGTTCCACAACTGTGGACTAATGTACTCTTGAGTCCTAAGTAAACTAGAAGGGCAGTATAGGCTACAAGAACTGCAATTCCTAGGTAAGTCATGATGTTGTGCTGGGCTCAAAGCCAGTGGACTTGTGGTGCATGTAACCTAGTAAGGTACCAGCTAGGGCAGCCAAGAGTGTGACTGCATCGCCCCTCCCTTAACCCCAGCAATGGAGCTCCCAGCACAAGGAGACACTCATTTCTTCTGCTTGAGGAGAGGAGAGGGGTGAGTAAAGAGGACTCTGTCTTGCAGCTTTGATGCCAGTTCAGCCATAGTAGAAGAGAGTAGCAGGTAGACCTCTGGGGCCCTCATTCCAGACCCTAGCACCCAGACCATAAGGGAATTTCTAGAGACACTGTGGGTCATAAGGGAAGCTGCCGTTTTGAAGGGAACACCCAGTCCTAGTAGCAGTTACCACCTGCTGACTTAGGAGCCCTTGGCCCTTGAATAATCAGTAGTGGTAGCCAGGTAGTACTCACTGCAGGACTTGGGCAAGACTCAGAGCTATGCTGGCTTCAGGTATAACTCAGGACATTCCCACCTGAGATGGTTTTAGGGAGAGACCTCCTCTGCTGTTTGAGGAAAAGAGAAGGAAAAGTAAAGGGGGTATTGTCTCCAGGTTGGGTACTGGCTTGGCCGCAGTGGGATAGAATATCACGTGGGCTACTGGGGTCCCTCATACCAGGCCTTGGTTCCTAGATGGCATTACTGGACCTTTCCTAGGCTGGAGTGGAGCCTACTGCCCTCAAGAGAGAGACTCAGGATGGACAGCATTCACCTCAAGCTGACTGAAGGGCCCCTGGGTGTTAAGTGAACAGCAGCAGAGAGGTAGATGTGGGCCTGGTGAAGTGTTCCTATAAAGAGAATCATCTTGAGGAAAGAGGAAAGAAGAGTGGGAAAGACTTTGTCTCAAGGTATCGGTGCCAGCTTAGCTGCAGTAGAAGAGAGTACCAGGTAGAATTAAGAAGGTTTCCAGCTTTAGGCCCTGGCTTCTGGGAGGCAACTCCGGACCCAGCCAGGGCTGAAGAAACTTGCCATCCTGAAGGAAAGGACAAGAGCCTGTCTCCATTTGTCAAATACTAGTTGTAGGGGCCTTCAATAAACAGATGATAGCAAGGTAGTGGTCTCACTGCAGACCTTTGGCAAGACCCAGTGCTGTACTGGCTTTGGGTCTGACTCAGCACAGTTTAAATGGTGGCGGCCACCCAGGTCCTATTATTACCCTTTTCTCAGATCTAGGCAGCTCAGCACAGACAAATATACTCTGTTTGTTTTGGGAAAAGTAAAGGAGCAGAACAAGGGTCTTTGCCTGGTAATTCAGATAATTCTTCCAGATTATACAGAAGACCACCATGGTAGTATTTTGAGTCTATAAGAGCCACAGCATCACTGGGTTTTGGGTGTCTTCTGAAGCTTATATGGCTGTATACAGCGGCATGTGACTTTTTAGACAGATAACTCAACATACCTTTTCTGAGGAAGTACAGTGAAATTCAAGGTGATGCAGAGAAATTCAGGATCCTGTTAAATATATTTATCAAAGAGCTTGAAATACTTGAGAATAATCAAGGAGAAATTCTTGAGTAGAGCAATACCAAGGACATACTGAAGAATGCTTCAGAGTCTCAACTGCAGAATTAACCAAGCAGAAGAAAGATTAAGTATGAAGACAGGCTATCTGAAAATTCAGTCAAAGGAGGCAAGAGAAAAGGAATAAAGAAGAATAAAGCATGCCTAGAAGATCTAGGAAATGCCTCAGAAGGGGAAATCTAAGAGTTTTGTCTTTAAAGAGGACATAGAGAGATTGTGGTAGAAAATTTATTAAAAGGGGCAACAATGGAGAACTTCCCAAACCTAGAGAAGCATATCAGTATTCAAGTAGAAAAAGGTTACAGAACCCCAAGCGAACTTAACCCAAATAGGACTACTTGCCAAAGGTCAAGAATAAATATAGCATCCTAAAAGCAGCAAGGGAAAACAAATGCATGCAAAGGCATTCCAATATGTCTAGAATAGACTAAGTCCTTACTTAACAATAATGGCGTTGAATGTAAGTGGACTACACTCTCCAATCAAAAGACACAGAGTTACTAAATAGACATTTTTTTAAAAAAAGCTCCAATAACCTGTTGCTTACAAGAAACATATGGTCTCTATAAAGATAAATATAGGGTAAAAATAAAGGGATAGAAAAAGATATTTTATGCCAATGGAAAGCAAAAAGGAGCCAGAAAAGCTAAACATACCAGATAAAATAGATTTCAACACAAAAACTATAAAAAGAATGTCATTATATAAGAAAAAAGTGGTCAGTTTGGCAAGAGGATATAATAAGAATAAATATGTATACACTCAACACTGGAGCACCCAGATATATAAAGCAAATATTATTAGAGCAAAAGAGAAAGACAAAAGCCAATATAAAAATAGCAGGAGAAATCAAGACCACACTTTTGCATTGGACAGATCATCCAGACAGTATCAACAAAGACATACTGTACTTAACCTGCACTAAAGAACAAATAAACCTAATAGATATTTACAGAACATTTCATCTTCTAACTAGAGAATATGCATTCTTCTCAGCCCATGGGTCATTCTCAGATTGCGTATATGTTACTCCATAAAATAAGTCTTTAACATTTCAAAAACTGAAGTAAAATCAAGTATCTTTTCTAAACACAATGACATAAATCTAGAAATCAATAACAGGAGAAATTTTGGAAACTATACAGGCAAATGAATAGGAAATAATATGCTCCTGAGTGACCAGAGGGTCAATGAAGAAATTAAGAAGAAAATTAAGAGATTTCTTGAATCAAATGAAAATGGAGAAAAACATTCCAAACCTATGAAATACATGAAAACATTACTAAGGGGAAGTTTATTCAGTAAGTGCCTACATCGAAACAGTAGAAAACCTTCAACTAAACAACCTTTAAAGATTGAACTTAAAGAACTAGAAAAGAGAGCAAACCAAACCCAAATTTAGTAGAAGAAAACAAATATTTAAGATCAGAGTAGAAATAAATGAAATTGAAATGAGAAAAACAATATAAAATATCAACAAAATGGAAACTTGGTATTTTGAAAATACAAACAAAATGACAAACTTTTAGCCAGACTAACACCAAAAGTGAAAACTGTAATGCAAATTATGGACTTTGGGTAATAATGATGTGTCAATGTAGGTACCTCAGTGATAACAAATGCACTCATCTGGTAAGGGATATTGATAATGGAGGAGGCTAGGCATGTTTCAGGGAAGAGGTTATATAGGAAATCTCTGTACCTTCAGCTCAGTTTTGATGTGAATCTAAAACTGCTCCATAAATAAAGTATATTAAAAAGAAACACTTGAGGCCAGGCACGGTGGCTCAAGCCTGTAATCCCAGCACTTTGGGAGGCTGAGGCGGGTGGATCACGAGGTCAAGAGATCGAGACCATCTTGGTCAACAAGGTGAAACCCCGTCTCTACTCAAAATATAAAAAAATTAGCTGGGCATGGTGGCATGTGCCTATAATCCCAGCTACTCAGGAGGCTGAGGCAGGAGAATTGCCTGAACCCAGGAGGCAGAGGTTGCGGTGAGCCGAGATTGCGCCATTACACTCCAGCTGGGTAACAAGCGCGAAACTCCGTCTCAAAAAAAAAAAAAAGAAAGAAACACTTGATTTCCATGTTTTTGTTTGAAGGAGTTGTTGTTATATATATATATATAATAGAAGAAATACATGCTTTACCAAGCGACCTATTTAGATTCAAATTCTGTTTCAACCTCTCACATCAAGTGGTATAATTTCCAAGTCAAATTCCACTTTTGTAAACTGTAAATAATTATACCTATCTCATGAAGTTATTGTGAAGATTACAGAAAAGCAGATATGAAAGCTACTTTGCGTGTTGCAATTTTGTGGTAAATACAAATGCTCCCGCCAGCACCCTTAATTTGCTTCTTCTGTCTTAAAAATCTGCCGTTGGGAAATAACTTATATCATACACAATATCTTCCTATGTGACAGACTTGCTGTACTCCATACTATCTAAAAAATATACACCATTGTAATCAATGTCTCTAGGGAAAAATTAATTGTGTGGGATTTCACTTCTTTAGTGTAAATAGTAATTTAGAAAGTCAAGTATATCTATAAAATAGTTTTGTAGGCAGGAGGCCCATGAATTAACCAAAAAAGTATACTTTGACTCAAATAAATTTAATTCCTCCTTAAGGCAAATTAATTACTTTCACCTCAGATATATTTCAAAGTAAAATGGAAAAACAAAACCTTTCATTTGGTACCAAGCCCATAACCTGCTTACTGGCTTTCCATTTCTCTTGGAAAGATTGCTCAATATTTTGAAACTTTTGTATTATGTTTATCATTAAATTTAAGATTAACATAAATTTACAAAAGGCAAAAAATTTTAAGTGTAGTAAAATTCTTAAATTTGATTTATTATCAATAACTGTAACATGAGAAAATAAGAAATGATTTATCTTTTAATTCTGGATTGTAACAGAATTAGAACAATCTAATATTTTATCCTTAAGGTACATTTTAGTACACATTTTTTTAGTAGCAGCAAAATATTCATTAATAAATTTATGCATATTATAAAAATATTATAGCAACATATTAATTTTAACAAGACAAGCATACCCATTTATCTACCACCCAGGCAAAAACATATTAATAGAAACTTAGAAACACTTCTGTGTACTCTCAATTTCAACATCCTTGATTCTCATCAATGATGATTATCCTGCTAATACCACTAAATAATTCTGCCTATTTTAGAACTTTGTGTAAATGGAATCTTATACTTCCATAAGGTTTAGTTTATCTTGATCAATATTATGTTTTGAGATAGTAGATTCAGTTTTGCTGAGTGAATCTTTAGCTTCTTTATTATTATGCCATAGCAACTGCCATGGTGACCACACACTGGATAAGTTTATGGAAGTCAACTCAAAGGGACTTTAAGATTTAAAATATTATATTACCATTATTCTCTCAGACAGTTCAATAACCAAAATCCATTAGATATCTGAGGAGAACAAAAAGGTGAACTAAACATGGATATTGTAAGACTGCTACATCTCTATGTTTGATGATGATTCTGATGTTGCAATTCTCCTTACATGTAATATTCCTTTTGAGTTAAAATGTTGGACAAAATGTTGGACAAGACAGTGGAGACCACTCAAAAACTTTTATTTGCCTGTTATTCCAAATATAGGGAACCAATATGAGGGTCTATCAATGTCCATTTAGATCTATCCCAATTCTAAAATCAAAGGCCAAGAACATAACTAGAATTATCCATGACTTGCTGGGCTTAAGTCCAAACTTTTTTTTTCTACCTGACCTCTATAAATCTCACTCTGAGGATTACTGCATGAGTTTGTTTTCACATGGCTATAAAGATATATCTGAGGCTGGATAATTTATAAAGAAAAGACGTTTTATTGGCTCACAGTTCCACATGGCTGGGGAGGCCTCAGGAAACTTACAATCATGGCAGAAAGAGAAGAGGCACATCTTATATGGCAGTAGGCAAGAGATAAGAGTGAGGAGTGAAGGGGGAGCAGCCCCTTATAAAACCATCAGTTCTCATGAGAACTCACTCACTACCATAAGAACAGCATAGAGGAAACTGCCCCCATAATCCAATCATCTCCTACAAGGTCTCTCCCTAGACACATGGGGATTATTGGTATTAAAATTCAAGATGAGATTTGGGTGGGGACACAGAGCAAAACCATATCAATTATAATGTAATTATTGTCAGCTTAGAACACTGTATCTCACAGAAGACCTTAGAAAAGAGTTAGGAATATCCTTTGCCTAATTCAGTGCAGTATTCTATGATCTATAGAAAAAGCTAGGTTTGTCCTTCCCTTCTGGCAAAGAAGAAAGGGCTATCTCTCATAGTCAGAATGGCTCACAAAACCTTTGGATTCCAAGATTATCAGGTTAGTTTGTCCATACCCAAGTCCAGGTCTGAGCATCAGATCCTTTTCCCCCCCGTAATTTTGTCCTTAAACCCATTAAAAGTGTCTATCTAGTAGCAAAACCTTCATAACAGTCATTGTTTCCATACTAATTTGTATTACTAATTAGTATGTATTTTCCATACTAATTTGTAGTGGCAGTAGCCACTTGATGACCCAATGCTTTGTATTCAACTGCTTCTCTTGTAAATCAATGAAAGCTGAAATTTGTTGTGATTATAATGTCACTGTGCGTCAGTGGTTGTTACCACTAACCATAACATTTCTACAGAATGGGCTTCTGCAAATCCTGCTAATGCCTATATTGGTACTGAAATTTATGTAGCTTCAACCACAGCAGTCGCAATAGAGGTTATTCCAAGACCCAACATTTACTTTGGGAGATCTTTAATAAAAAATCATGAAATCATCATGGATTTACAACACAATGTCAGAGTGAGCTTTGCTAAGGCAGACACAGATGAAAATCAAGGAGGAACTAATTCCAGGTGAAAAGTGAAACCAAGTAGAAATAGAGAAATATGTAGATAAAGTAACATAAATCACCAGTCTAGTTAACTTAGTCAATGTCATATGGGAATAGTAGAATATTATAATGGTGCTTTGCTTGTATTTCCCATATTACAATTTTATAAAATTTCTAGTTAAGTCTCTTTACAATTTTTCCTAATGGAATTTCTAGTTGTTCTTTTTAATATAAATATATAAGCATTTTTTAAAAATTATATTTGGCGTAATCATATACTTCTTATTGGATAATTGAAGGTGAATTCAAACACATGCACTGAACATTTCAGCAAAGGCAAAAACATTTATTAGTTTATCAATTTAGGGAAATTTCTATTCAATTATTAGCTCACTACAAAAAAACCAAATAAAGACTTCAATGACCTCACACTACAAAGAAGATACGTATTAGTAATTGGTCCAGGAAAGTCATTAAATAAACAAATATCTTTGCCATCACCTGAAGAAATTCTGAGATGGGAGGGAAGATATTATTTCCAGAATTTACATATCATATTATTTAAAATATCAAAAGTTAAAAAAAATTGAAACACACAATGAGGAATTTCATACATAAGAAAAACATGACAAGCAAAATCAGTCAATAGAAACTGAGAAGCTCAGGTATTGATTGGACTCACCAGACAAAGACTTCCTATTGGCTCTTATAATTATATTCAAAGGACCAAAAGTAATCATTAAAAATTTAAGGAAATGCATACAAATTCTTGCCAAATGAAGAAAAATGAAGTAGAAATTTTAAAAAGGAGCCAAGTAAAAATTTTGGAGTTGAAAAGTACAAGTTAACCAAAAAGAATCAAAGAGATTCAACAGCAGATATGAACTGGGAGGAAAATAAATGAGCAGTTTTTAATATAAGTCAGTTGAAATTATTCATCTAAGGAACAGAAAGAATTTTTTTAAGTGAAGAAATTAGAATATCCATGACCTCTAGAGACACCATCAAGCATACCATCATGTATGTATGCAATGGCAATCTCAAAAGGAGACAAAAGAGAGAAAGGGATGGAAAAGATTATCGTACAAAAACTGGTTGAAACTTCCCAAGTTTGATGAAAAGTATTCATCTGTGCATCCGAGAGGCTTAGCATTCTCTGACAATAACAAACTCAATGAAATCTGCACCTAGACACATTATAGTCAATGTTTCAAAAGACAAATATTTAAAAAAAGAATCTTGAATGATCAAAGAGAAAAGTAAGCTATTATGTCTATGATGTACAAGTGGTTCTCAACTAGACAAGCAGTTGATTTCTCATCAGGACCATGGAGGTAAAAAGCAGAGAGAAAACAGATCTTCAAAATTTGAAAACAAAAGTATATAGTTGAATTTATAACTGTGATATAACTGTTATGAAGGTAAGAAGCAGGGAGAAAATATATTTAAAATTTTTTTAAGTCTACAGTTAAATTTATAACTGATACAGTTGTAAATGTCTCAGTAACAGCAACAACAAAATGAACTAGGCTTGATAAACTAACTCTTTATCTTAAGAATCTCAACAAGGAAAAGCTGATTTAACTCAAAGCAAGCATAGGGAAGAAAAAAATGAGTAAAGTAGAAGTAAATGAAATAAAAATAGAAACATTAGAGAATAATCAAATGCAACTAGAGTTGGTTCATGGAAAGAGCAATAACATTCACAAACCTTTAGCTAGATTTACCAAGAAAAAGAGAGAAAACTTAAATAAAAACAAAAGCGTAGAGACTACTACAGGGCTTTGAGATAGAAAAAAATATTATTAGGGAATACTATTCACAATTGTATGAAAAAAATTAAGATAACATAGGCAAAACAGACAATTTCCTAGAAAGACACAAACTAACAGACTGAAGAATAAATTTAAAATATGCATTTTCCTATAACAAATTTATTTGTTTTCAATGACTGCTAATAAATAAATGATCCACAAGATGGGTGCATTGAAATAAAAACTATCTCATAATTCTGGAAGACAGAGGTCTAAATCAAGTTGTCAGTAGAGCCATGTTTTCTCTGCAAGACCATGGAAAGATTCTGTTACCTGCCTCTTCCATCTTCAGTTGGCTTCATGAATTTATTGGTTTATGGCTGCATTACGCCAATCAATCATCTGTGTTCCCATTGCTTCATTATCTTCTGTCTGTGCTCCTCTGTGTTTCTTATGAGGAACACTATAATGACTAAATTGGAAAACACATACAAATTAATACATTTTAGAGAGGATGTGGAAGATTGGAATTCTCATATACACTTCATGTAAAATGAAGTGAGTCTTTTAGAAAACTGAGTTTCTCATGTTATTCACAGAGATACCACATGACCCAGTAATTCCACTGCTACGTATATCACAAGAGACTTAAAATTATGTCTATACCGGGCAGGCCCAGCGGCTCACGCCTGTAACCCCAACACTTTTGGAGGCCGAGACAGGCAGAGCATGAGGTCAGGGGATCGAGACTATCATGGCTAACACAGTAAAACCCCGTTTCTACTAAGAACAGAAAAATTATCCAGGCGTGGTGTCACGTGCCTGTAATCCCAGCTACTCGGGATGATGAGGCCAGATAATCTGGGAGATGGAGGTTGCAGTGAGACAGTAACTCGCCACTGCAATCCAGCCTAGGTGACAGAACGAGACTCCATATAAAAAAAAAGGAGGTCTATACAAATGTTTTACATGAGTGCTTATATCACCATTATTAATTATATACCAAATATGGAAGCCACCTAAGTGTCCATAAACTGATTAAAATGCTTTTATTCACATAACTGATCATAATTTAACCATAGAAAGAATAAAGTACCATTACATGCTACAATATGTGTGAAACATGAAAGCATTATGATAAATGACATAAGTCAGACACAAAAGATCACTATTGTACATTTGCATTTAGATAAAATATGTACAATAGCAAAATCCACAGAGGCAAAAGTAAATTAATGGTTGCTACTGTCTAGAGAATGGCAGTAACTGCCAATAGTTACTGGGATTCCTTTTGCGGTAATAAAGATATTTTTGAATTATTAATAAATTGTGGTGATGGTTGCACAACTTTGTGAATATGCTAAAAATCACTACATTATACTCTTTAAATAAAAGTGTGAATTTTGTGGTAGGTAAATATATCAACAAAATTTTTTAGAAATCATATTATGTTTATAAGGAGATTTCTCTATCTTCCTTTTCAATAATTATACTTTTTCTTCTTTTATTAATATGATCTAAGAACTCTATTAAGAAACAAATGGAAGTGGTAATTGCAGGCATTCTTGTCTCAGTCCAATATGGCTGCTATAACAGAAATCATAGGTGAGGTGACTTATAAAGAGACTTTTTAAAAATCAATATTTGGAGAGTGGGAAATCTAAGAATACTCTGGAGAGTGGCAGATGAAGTGTCTGGTGAGGGCCTGCTTCGTGGTTCACAGCCAGCCAGCCATCTTCTCTCTGTAACCTCACATCTTAGAAAAGGTAGGGGATATCACTAGGGTCTCTTTCATAAGGGCACTAATCACAGTCGTAATCACTCACATGACTTGGTCACTTCCCAAAGGCCCTACCTCCAAATACTATCACACTGGAGATTAGATGTTCAACTTTTGAATTTTGTGACACGAACTTTCAACTGATAGCAGTACCTGTCTTGTTCCCTCTTCTAATAAATAAGACACCTACAGTCTTCTAAATAGATACTCATTACCAGATTAAAAAAAATCTCCCTTTTCAAAACTTTTGTGAGCTTTTGTAAAAGTCATAAATGAGTATTTTTTTAATAAATACACTTTTCCTGCATCTATTAGAATAACTGATTTTGTTAGATAGTAAATTGCATTAATCATTTTTGATCATTTTAGTAATTGTTGAAATTCTTAAGAAATCACAAGAGAATAATGTATATAATTATCTTTTCACATATTTGTACTGAATTTGTACAGTGTTTTTGAGAATATTTCTCTGTAAACTTTCTTAATATATCATTTTTGAATTTTTAAAATATGAAGATTATATTAAATTCACAAAATTATTAGGAAAATGTTTCCTCTTTCTCCATTTTCCTGAATAATTTAAATAAGATCACTTATTGCTTAAGTATTTTAAGTAATGTGATAGTGATGACATTTGAGCTGAGGCACTTTGTGGAAAAGTCTCTGTTTTTTTAAAAATAGATATGTTATTATTTTCTCATCCTTTCCATCTTTTATTTTTAAAAAATCAGTCATTGCATTAAGTTTTGTAATTTTTTGTGGTTATAAACTTATTTATTAAATTATCTTAATTTTAAAATTATCTTTTGGATTTGAAGTTACTAGTACATAATATTCGTACCTTGGTTTTTACTAATATATGTTATTACTAATACACATTATGTGTACCTACTGTTTTTCTTGGCTCTTTATTTTTTAGACTACCAAAATTTAGACTTGTTGATTCTCTCCACTGTGTGTTTTATCATCTCATTGTTTTAATTCAAAATTTAAAATTCACATTCTTCTGCATCCCAGAATTTAATGTGATATTCTTTCTAAACGTCTCATGATGAATGTTTACATGATTGATATAATATTTTATCTCCTCTAAGCAATGCTTTAGCTGGCTGTATTCCACATATTTTAATATATTATATATTAACCTCCACTTAGGCCAAAATATTTTCCAATTTTTATTATAACTTATTCTTTAATTCATGAGTTATTAAAAGTCCATTATATATTTTTTAAGGAGTCCCGAATACACCATTATGCCATAAAAATTATTTTGAGCTGAAGGCCTTTGTGTTTCTGAAATGCTATCTAACTCTACCTAACTCTCATATCTCCCACCTATTCTTGTAGATTTATTTTTCCATAAAGTCATTTGTTTTCCCGTATTGAACTTCTCTGCCACCCTTTCACCTATTAAGATGATACATAAGCTTCAAATGCTAACTGTGCCTTTGAATTACATTCCTTTATGAGCTCCTATAGGCACAGGAGTGATTTAAGTATTTCAAAAAAATTAGGTATTTGTGCCTGTGTATGTGTGTGTTTGTATTTTCAATTTTATTTCCTAGCTTAATTTTAAAGGGTTAGAAAATATTTGGAAGGATTAAAGTCTCTGAAATTTCTTAAGATTTGATGTAATTCCCAGTATATGGTGAATTTTTATCATTTTAAAATATAAAATGAAAACATAATGAGCAGTGTGCTATTTTTGGGTAAAATTTTCTAAATATGTGAGGTT
>JAPYYA010003263.1:0-13061 GCA_028533165.1 Leontopithecus rosalia | reverse complement strand
GTGATGCTAATACTGCTGGTCCCGGGACCAAACATTAAGAGCTACTAAGGTAAACAATCAAGGAAGTAAAATACCTTCAGACCCTGGTAAGTGCTATGCTTTCAGAAGATCAAACAGGGTAACAGAATAGCAAGTCATCTGGTGGTAGGTAGCTACTTTAGGTTGGGTAGCCAGGGAAAGACTCTCGGAGAAGGTGACATTTGATCTGAGCAGGCCACCTAAAAATCTGGGGGATGGCCATTCTATGAAAATAACATATCAAGTGGGTGGGTGCAGTGGCTCATGCCTGTAATCCCAGCATGTTGGGAGGCTGAGGCAGCCAGATCACCTGAGGCCAGGAGTCGAGACCAACCTGGCAAACATGGCAAAACCTCATCTCTACTAAAAATACAAAAATTAGCTGGGTGTGGTAGTGCACGCCTGTAGTCCCAGCTACCCAGGGGGCTGAGGCCGAAGAATTGCTTGAACCTGGGAAGCAGAGGTTGCCATGAGCTGAGATTGTGTCACTGCACTCCAGCCTGGGTGACAAAGCAAGACTCTGTCTTGGAAAAAAAAACAACAACCCAGGCCCAGTGGCTCACACCTGTAATCCCAGCACACTGGGAGTCCAAGGCAGGTAGATCATAAGGCCAGGAGTTCTTTTTTTTTTTTTTCTGAGACGGAGTTTCGCTCTTGTTACCCAGGCTGGAGTGCAATGGCGCAATCTCGGCTCACTGCAACCTCCGCCTCCTGGGTTGAGGCAATTCTCCCGCCTCAGCCTCCCGAGTAGCTGGGATTACAGGCACACACCACCATGCCCAGCTAATTTTTTTGTATTTTGAGTAGAGACGGGGTTTCACCATGTTGACCAAGATGGTCTCGATCTCTTGACCTCGTGATCCACCCGTCTCGGCCTCCCAAAGTGCTGGGATTACAGGCGTGAGCCACCGCGCCCGGCCTAAGGCCAGGAGTTCTGACCAGCCTGACCAATATAGCGAAACTCCGTCACTACTAAAAATACAAAAATTTAGCCAGATGTGTGGGTATCTGTAATCCCAGCTACTTGGGAGGCTGAGGCACAAGAACTGCTTGAATTGGGAGGTGGAGGTTGCAGTGAGCTGAGATCACATAACTGCACTCCAGCCTGGGTGACAGAGTGAGACTCAGTCTCAAAAAAAAAAAAAAAGGGAGGCCAAGTGTGGTGTCTCACGTCTATAATCCCAGCACTTTGGGAGGCCAAGGCGGGCAGATCACGAGGTTAGGAGTTCAGGACCAGACTGACCAACTCTCTCTACTAAATATGCAAAAATTAGCCGGGCATGGTGCCTCACGCCTGTAATCCCAGCTACTTGGGAGGCTGAGGCAGGAGAATTGCTTAAACCCTGGAGGTGGAGGTTACAGTAAGCCAAGAGTGTGCCATTGTACTCCAGCCTGGCGACAGACTCAATCTCAAAAAAAAAGGACATAGCAAGTGCAAAGGCCCTAAGCAGAAAACAAGCACAACCTGTACTTTTTGTTTTAAGAAACAAAGTAAGACATTCAAAATTCCAGGACAGCTGCAGAGTTTTATTTTTGTGTTTTGAGACTGAGTTTTGCTTGTTACCCAGGCTGGAGTACAATGGTGCAATCTTGGCTCACTGCAACCTCCACCTTCCTGGTTCAACTGATTCTCCTGACTTGACCTTCTGAGTAGTGGGGATTATAGGCACCCACCCACCACACCTGGCTAATTTTTGTATTTTTTGCAGAGATGGGGTTTCACCATGTTGGCCTGGCTGGTTTCCAACTCCACAAGTGATCCACCTGCCTCAGTCTCCCAAAGTGCTGGGATTACAGTTATAAGCCGTGACACCTGGCTTTATTTTACTTTTTTTTTTTCTGAGATGGAGTTTCACCCTTATCGCCCAGGCTAGAGTGCAATGGCATGATCTGGGCTTACCGCAACCTCTGCCTGCCAGGTTCAAGCGATTCTGCTGCCTCAGCCCCCTGAGTAGCTGGGATTACAGACATGCGCCACCACATCCGGGTAATTTTGTATTCTTTAGCAGAGACAGGGTTTTCCATGTTGGTCAGGCTGGTCTTGAACTTCTGACCTCAGGTGATATGCCGGCCTTGGCCTCCCAAAGTGCTGGGATTACAGGCGTGAGCCACTGCGCCCAGCCATTTTACATTTTAAATATGAATAATTTGCTACATCTTTTTTGGCTATTGTGTGGAGAGTACCATGGAGGATGGTGGTGGTGAGGGTGACAGGGTGTATGGGAAAGGAACTAGAAACTGGAACCAGTTAGGAGGTCTTGCAGTATCCTGGGGAGGGGAAGTAGCAATGGATATTGTGAGAAATGGTCAGTTATGCAGCAGTGAGGACTTGCTAATGAGAACGACACTTAGCATAATGTCTTGCACATTGTGGGTATTCAGCTAACAGTCATCGAATGAATAATGAAGTCCCCTTCCTTTCTGAAATGCATGATTATAATCCTTCACTTTACTGATAAAGCAAAGAATATTGTAAATTATTCTCCAAACTGGATTCCATTGTCTTGTTGATAACAGGGGTTTTGTATATGTGTGGGAGGGTGGGTGTGCCTGTGTTACTTGAATTTTTTTGGATATAATATTCCCCTCCACTCTCTAGCTCACTTATTAAATATTTCATTCCTACTCCTTCCCTTTTTTTGGGATACAATGCAGGTTTCCAACAGCTTGCTAAGAATTATTTTCCCTTTGTAAAGCAAATTGAGTGGGGGTGGCTCCAGAGCTCGGCAACTCTCTTGGGAGGTGGAAGGGGTTGGTTGGTCTCCAGGGGCTCTGGTTGCTGGGATAGGTGAATTGTGAGTGCTGGTAGTGACACGAAACTCTTCCAAGTGCACTGAGGGCAATAAGCAAGTTATTCCTTTAAGTCTATTTCTTGGAAGTGTTTTTATTGTTTCCACGGTATTTCATCTCTACTGCAACCAAAGGCAATCAACATATGGGTTTAATTTGACAAGGGAAAGGGCCATAAACAACTGTAAATTGTCAAAACTGGCAGATGACAGCCCTGATCTCTGCAATAGCAAAGATGAGCCAAGCAGCCAGCTTTCGCACATCAAAGAGAGCTGTCACACTGCTCAACTGATTACGCTGGTTAGGTGTGGAAGAAAATATCTCAAACACGAGTCATCTCATCCAAGGAAATAAACCATTGTTTCAGCACAAGTTTCAAAAATTAAATAATAATAAAAGCAGAAAATCTGTTTTTTCTTTGCAGAGATGACATTGAAATCCTTCCACCAGCCAATAGGACTGATTCCAAGGTCAGTTTTAACTTGCTTTCCTGCTGGGGCCCTGGAGGTCTGTGGAGCACAGTGGGCTTCCTGCTGAGCCTCTTCTCAGTCTCTCAGAGACTGCATTTCTCCCTGCATGTTTCCTTTCTGAATATTGTTTTCTTTATTTCTTCCTTTCTTTCACAGGATCTTGCTGTATTGCCCAGGCTGGAGTGTGGTGGCGCAATCCTGTGGGACCACAGACACATGTGCCACCCTGTCTGGCTAATTTATGTTTTTGTAGAGATGGGGGGATCTTACCACATTGCCCAGGCTGGCCTTGAACTCCTGGGCTCATGTGTCGGCCCCCCTCAGCCTCTGAAAGTGCTGGGATTACAGGCATGAGCCACCACATCTAGCTTATAAATGCCATTTTCTAGGTGATGTCTCAGGATAGCATTTTCATTTATGTCTGTCTTTCTTCATTGCTTTCCTGCAAAGCCATTTCTTCTCTCTCCCCCTTGAATAGGCATGTATTACAAATCTTAAATAGCAAAACAAGAAACTAGCCAAAGGCCATGCATGGTGGCTCATGCCTGTAATCCCAGCACTTTGGGAGGCCAAGGCAGGCGGATCACCTGAGGTCGGGTGTTCGAGAACAGCCTGCCCAACATGGAGAAACCCCATCTCTACTAAAAATACAAAATTAGCCGTGCATGGTGACACATGCCTGTAATCCCAGCTACTCAGAAGTCTGAGGCAGGAGAATCGCTGGAATCTGGGAGGCAGAGTTTACGGTGAGTCGAGATTGCGCCATTGCACTCCAGCCTGGGAAACGAGGGAAACTCTGTCTCTAAATAAATAAATAAATAAAACTAGCCAAGTTGCACAACTGAAGTTGTTTTTTCCTTTTTCTTTACTTTTTTTTTTTTTTGGAAACCGAGTCTTGTTTTGTTGCCCAGGTGAATCACCTGAGGTTAGGAGTTGGAGACCAGCCAAAATGGTGAAACCCCGTCTCTACTAAAAATACAAAAAATTGGCCGGGTGTGGCCTATAATTCCAGCATTTTGGGAGGCCAAGGCGGGTGGATCACGAGGTCAAGAGATCGAGACCATCCTGGTCAACATGGTGAAACCCCGTCTCTACTAAAAATATAAAAATTAGCTGGGCATGGTGGCACACGCCTGTAGTCCCAACTACTCGGGAGGTTGAGGCAGGAGAATTGCTTGAACCCAGGAGGTGGAGGTTGCAGTGAGCCGAGATCATGCCATTGCACTCCAGTCTGAGTAACAACAGCGAAACTCCATCTCAAAAAAAAAAAAAAAAAAAAATTAGCTGGGCATAGTGGTGGGTGCCTGTGATCCCAGCTACTCAGGAGGCTGATGCAGAAGAATCACTGGAACCCAGGAGGTAGAAGTTGCAGTGAGTCAAGATTGTACCACTGCACTCCAGCCTGGGCAAGAGCAAGACTCCGTCTCAAAAAAAAAAAAAAAGACTCAGGCCTGAGTCTTTTTTTAATTTTATAATTTTATAATTTTTTTCTCTCTCTGTTTCCCAGGCTGGAGTGCAGTGGTTTGATCCTAGCTCATGGAACCGTTAAACTTCTGGGCTCAAGTGACCTTCTCACCTCAGCCTCATGAGTAGCTGGAACCACAGGAATGTGCCACCACACCTGGCTTATTTTTAAATTTTGTTGAGACAGGGTCTTGCCATGTTGCGAGGCTGGTTTTGATATCCTGGACTCAAGTGATTGTCCTGCCTTTTCCTCCCAAACTGCTGGGATTATAGGTCTGAGCCACCATGCCTGAACCATTTTACATATATATATTTATATTGGACACAGGGTCTTGCTTTGTCACCCAGGGTAGAGTGCAGTGGCACAGTCTCTGCTTACTGCAGCCTCTGCCTCCCATGCTCAAGCAATCCTCCCACCTCACTTGGCTGGGTAGCTGGGACTACAGGTGTGCACCACCATACCCAGCTAATTTTTAAATTTTTTAAATAGAAGTGAGGTCTCCCTATATTGCCCAGGCTGGTTGCAAACTCCTGGGCTCAAGGGATCCTCCTGCCTTGGCCTCTCATAGTGCTGGTATTACAGGCCTGAAGTCACCTCATGCAGCTATTTTATAATTTTTTTTTTTGAGATGGAGTCTTGCTCTGTCACTCAGGCTGGAGGGCAGTAGCATGACCTTGGCTCACAGAAATCTCCGCCTCAGGTGTTCAAGCGATTCTTGTGCCTCAGCCTCCTGAGTAGCTGGGACTACAGGTGACCGCCACCACACCTGCCAAATTTTATCTATCTATCTGTCTGTCTGTCTGTCTATCTATCTATCTATCATCTATCTATCAATAGAGATAGATAGATGATAGATAGATGATAGATAGATAGATAGATAGATAGATAGATAGATAGATAGATAGTAGAGACTACTACTAAAATGTGCCATCGTGTTGGCCAGGCTGATCTCAAACTGCTGATCTCAAGTGATCTGCCTGCTTCAGCCTCCCAAAGTGCTGAGATTAGACATGTGAGCCACTGTGCTCAGCCTGCATATTTTTTACATGTCTTTTTTCTCATAAAAATATTTTTCTCAGTTATATATCTAATTTTGTTTCATAATTTTTATCCTTTTACTTAATGAGAGTCGTTCTCTGGTCCCTCTTCTCCCAAGTCCCACAAACCTTGGCTCTGCTCCTGGCTGAGATGATTGGACTTTGCAGAGAGACCAGAGCCTAAGGAATACAGGGCATGCACTGTGAACAGGAACAGGGCCATGCATACAGCTGTGGCTAGAGCTCACAGGCTAGAGCACAGTGGTGCTATCACAGCTCACTGCAGCCTTGGCCTCATGGGCTGAGGCAATCTCCCACCTCAGCCTCCTGAGTAGCTGAGCTATCAGGTCTGTGTCACCACACCTGGCTAACTTTTGTATTTTTGGTAAAGATGTGGTTTCACCATGTTGGCCATGCTAGTCTTGAACTCCTCACCTCCTGTGATCCACCCGCCTCAGCCTCACCCACCAATCCCTGCTGAGTGCTGGGATTACAGACATGACCTGCTGTGCCTGGCCAATATAAATAATGATGATGATGATTTGAGACAGTCTTGCCTTGTTGCTCAAGTTGGAGTGCAGTGGCACAATCTCAGCTCACTGCCACCTCCACCTCCCAGGTTCAAGCGATTCTCCTGTCTCAGCCTCCCATGTGAGCAGCCATGCCCAGCCCACACATTCTTTAACAAATAAGGAGACGAGAAAGTTGTTGCCAGGCGCTGTGACTCATGCCTATAATCCCAACACTTGGGAAGCCAAGGTGGGTGAAATACCTGAGACCAGGAGCTCAAGACCAGCTTGGCCAACATGGCAAAACCATGTCTCTACTGAAAATACAAAAATTAGCCCACTGTGGTGGTGGGTGCCTATAGTCCCAGCCAGTTGGGAGGCTGAGCCAGGAGAATCACTTGATCTGGGAGGCAGAGGTTGCAGTGAGCAGAGATCGCGCCACTGCACTCCAGCCTGGGCAACAGAGGGAGACTGTGTCTCAGGAAAAAAAAAAAAAGAGAGAGAGAGAGAAAATTGTTTCTCGCAAGTTAATGCTGATGAATACGTGTAGAAAAAATAATGGTGGAGTATGGCTGCGTCTTCGAGTGGTGAGAAGGAGAAGGAGCGGCTGGGAGGCAGCTTGGGAGTGGCAAGTGGTAGCAGCACACGAGAGCAGCTACTGTCTGCCCTTGAGGATTTGGAAGTCCTGTCTTGGGAACTTGTAGAAATGCTGGCAATTTCAAGAAACCAAAAGTTGTTACAGGCTGCAGAAGAAAACCAGGTCCTGGAATTGTTAACTCATCAAGATGGAGAATTTCAAGAACTAATGAAATTGGCAGTTAATCAGGGAAAAATTCATCATGAAATGCAAGTTTTGGAAAAAGAAGTAGAGAAGAGAGACAGTGATATTCAGCAACTACAAAAACAGCTAAAGGAAGCAGAACAAATACTGGCAGCAGCTGTTTACCAAGCAAAGGAGAAACTCAAGTCATTAGAAAAAGCAAGAAAAGGTGCTGTCTCCTCTGAAGAAATAATTAAGTATGCACATAGGATCAGTGCAAGTAATGCTGTATGTGCTCCACTAACCTGGGTTCCAGGGGACCCCGGAGACCTTACCCGACTGATTTAGAGATGAGAAGTGGTTTACTGGGTCAGATGAACAATCCTTCCACGAATGATGTGAATGGCCATTTACCAGGGGATGCACTCGCAGCAGGAAGATTGCCAGATGTCCTTGCTCCTCAGTATCCATGGCAGTCAAATGACATGTCAATGAATATGTTACCACCAAATCATAGTATTGACTTTTTGCTGGAACCTCCTGGGCATAATAAAGAAAATGAAGATGATGTAGCGATTATGTCAATGGACTCCTCAAGCAGTAGCAGTGAGTCTGATTAAAACACTGTAAAAGACAATATACAGAATTGAATACTGTCAAATTCTGTTTCTTTAACAGTAGCAGGGGAGGATAAACTACAGATGGCAAAGAATAGCCAGGTAAACACTGGCTTTGGTAGAATTGTGCAGCCATTAAAAGTCAAAATGAACTTTCTTTTTGAAGCAAAAGATTATAGTTTTAGTGGTAAGCCCCTTGGCAGATATTTAGGGGAATAGTCAAAATTTACTATTGAAAAGAAAAAGCGGTTGCTAAGTGCTGTTTACCCTGTTCTGTTCCAGCTGCGCTGGATTTGTCACTTTCCTCTTCTTGCAGTTTCCCAGAAGTCACTTTTAACCACTTTTTTTTTTTTTTTTTGAGACGGAGTTTCACTCTTGTTACCCAGGCTGGAGTGCAATGGCGCGATCTCTGCTCACTGCAACCTCCGCCTCCTGGGTTCAGGCAATTCTCCTGCCTCAACCTCCTGAGTAGCTGGGATTACAGGCACGCGCCACCATGCCCAGCTAATTTTTTGTATTTTTAGTAGAGACGGGGTTTCACCATGTTGACCAGGACGGTCTCGATCTCTTGACCTCGTGATCCACCCGCCTCGGCCTCCCAAAGTGCTGGGATTACAGGCGTGAGCCACCACGCCCGGCTACTTTTAACCACTTTTAATTTCTAGTGCTTAACCTCTGTGTTTAAGTAATATGCTTATACAACTATTTCTTGATGTATGAGTTTTAGACAATGTATCTTTTTTCTGATTTCAAAGGTAATACAACATATTATCAAACATTTAGCAAATACAGTAAAGCACAAAGGAAATAGAGTTGAGGGAAATGATCCATGTGCATATCACTCACAGGCTTCCCAGAATTATTTAGAAAAGCATTTTTAAACTGGCAGTGGATAACTAAATAGGGATCATATTTTTGTGTGTCATTTAAAAATGACAAAAACTCTTACTTGACAGTAAAGTCTCTTGGCTTCTGTTGGAGGAATGGGAAACTGTCTCAATTTGTACAGTTTGTAATTTTTGTAAATAAATTTACTTTTGTTTGTAAAAAAGAAAAATAATGGCATTTAAAAGCTGCAATTTAAGGCCAGGCACGGTGGCTCACGCCTATAATCCCAGCACTTTGGGAGGCGGAGACAGGTGGATCACAAGGTCAAAAGATCGAGACCATCCTGGTCAACAAGGTGAAACCCCATCTCTACTAAAAATACAGAAATTAGCTGGGCATGGTGGCACACGCCTGTAGTCCCAACTACTAGGGAGGTTGAGGCAGGAGAATTGCCTGAACCCAGGAGGCAGAGGTTGTGGTGAGCTGAGATCGCGCCATTGCACTCCAGTCTGGGTAACAAGAACGAAACTCCGTCTCAAAAAAAAAAAAAGCCACTATTTAGCAATCATCATAGCAATAATTATTTTGTGCAAGAAATGTCATAAAATGTTACAACTAGTGGGTGAAATTCAGAGGAAGAGTGGGGGATATTTACATAGTTTCATAGTATCGCCTCATAAAATGCTTATTAATTAAAAGGGTCAAATAGTAACTGTATAATAGGGAATCCTGGCAGATACCATCTGAATCAAGTGCTCAAAGTTAACATTGCCAGTAACGGGTCAAGGCAATGTCATCACATGCACCTGATGGGATACCGTGAAAAGACCACAGCATCAGTTCTGTGTACCACCTGAATCTAATCATGAGATAGTAGACAAACCTGAATTGAAGGACTGTCTGCAAATTAACTTGCCCGCAATACTACAGTCTGTTAAGAGCATCAAGGTCATTAAGGTTATGAATGGACTGCAGAACTTTAGATAGGAGACTAAAGAGATATGACGATGAAGTGCAACCCAGGATCTGGGTTGGATCCTTTTGCTGTAATGGTCATTCTTAGAACAATTGGCAAAACTTGAATGGGGTCCCTAGATGAAGAGTATACGCAAGTTCTTAGTGCAATATGCTTCTTGCAACTGTTCCGTGAGTTTTATTTATTCATTTTAAATGTGTTTTTGAGACGAAGTCTCGCTCTGGCACCTAGGATGGAGTGCAGTGGCATGATCTCGGCTCACTGCAACCTGTGCCTCCTAGGTTCAAGCAATTCTCCTGCCTCAGCTTCCCGAGTAGCTGGGATTACAGGCACCTACCACCATACCGAGCTCATTTTTTGTATTTTTAGTAGAGACGGGGTTTCACCATGTCAGCCAGGCTGGTCTCAAACTCCTGACCTCAGGTGATCCAGCTGCCTCAGCCTTCCAAAGTGCTGAGACTATAGGTGTGAGCCACCATGCCTGGCCTGTTCTGTGAGGGTTTTTTTTTTTTTTGAGAGGGAGTCTGGCTCTGTCATCCAGGCTGGAGTGCAGTGTTGCAGCCTTAGCTCACTGCAACTTCTGATTCCCAGGTTCAAACAATTCTCCTGCCTTAGCTTCCTGAATAGCTGGGATTACAGGCATGTGCCACCAGGACGAGCTAACTTTTGTATTCTTCAAAGGGACAGGATTTCACCATGTTTGCCAGGTTGGTCTCGAACTCTTGACCTCATGATCTGCCCGCCTTGGCCTCCTAAAGTGCTGGGATTACAGGCGTGAGCTACCGTGCCTGGACCTGTTCTATGAGTTTTAAATTATTAAAAAAAAAAAATACTCGGGTGGGCACAGTGGCTCATACCTATAATCCCAGAACTTTGAGAGCCTGAGGTGGGCAGATCACCAGAAGTACAGAGTTTGAGACCAGCCTGACTAACATGGAGAAACCCTGTCTCTACTAAAAGTACAAAAAAAAATTAGTCAGGCGTGGTGGCACATGCCTATAATCCCAGCTACTTAGGAGGCTGAGACAGGAGAACACTTGAACCCAGGAGGCAGAAGTTGCTGTGAGTCTAGATCACTCCTTTGCACTCCAGCCTGGGCAACAACAGTGAAACTTTGTCTCTAAATAAATAAATAAATACAAATACAAAAATAGCGGGGGGGCGGGGTGGTGGTGGCAGGTGATTGTAATCCCAGCTACTCTAGAAGCTGAAGCAGGAGAATCCCTTGAACCCAGGAGGCAGCACTTGCAGTGAGCCGAGGTTGTGCCATTGGACTCCAGCCTAGGCAACAGAGCGAGACTCTGTCTCAAAAAAAAAAAAAAAAAAGAATTAAATTAAACAAACACACAACAAAAACCATAAACAGTGTGTCTGACTCATCAGTCCTCATGCCTTCCAGGTCCATCCCAAGCCTGCTAATCGTGTGTGTGACTTTGCAGAATCACTTTCCTTTTCTTGGCCTACTTTTTTCCCTATTGCAAAATAAGAGCTTTGGATATAACAAATAATCACTTTAGGCTGGCATAGTGGCTCATGCCTGTCATCCCAGCACTTTGCGGGGCTGAGATGGAGAGACTGCTCGATGCCAGGAGTTTGCAACCAGCCTCGACAGCATAGCAAGACCCCAGTTCTGCAAAAAATACAAAAACTAGTTGGGCATGCACCTCAGTCCCGGCTACTTGGGAGGCTGAGGTGGGAGGATCACTTGAGCCCAGGAGTAGGAGGTTACAGCTATGATTGCTCCACTGCACTCCAAGCTGAGTGACAACAATTTTTCATTATTGTCATTAATCAAAAACTAATAACGATCATCATCACCATCACTTTGGTTTCCTAGTCCAAAGAGGGAAGTACCCCGCTCCACCCTCCACCCTGTTGTAAAGGGAAACGTGGCTGAGCACTGGGGTGCCTTCCAATGGCTTTGTGCCCTCTGTGCTCTACTACTCGGGAGCCCAATCCTGGTGTCACATAAACAGCGGGGGGCCCCAGTGCTGGGCCTATTGAAGAGCAGGCCCACTGTGAGGATGGCTCTGAATAACAAAGCTGGGACTGAGATTCTCACACTTCAGTGAGTATCAATAGAGATCACCTGGAGGGAGCAGGCATGGTGGCTCACACCTATAATCTCAGCATTTCGGGAGGCGGAGGAAAGCAGATCACTTTAAGGTCAGGAGTTCGAGACCAGCCTGGCAACACTGTGAAACTCTGCCTCTAAACAAATACAAAAATTAGCCAGGCATGGTGCCATGTGCTTGTAATCCCAGCTACTTGGGAGGCTGAGGTAGGAGAATCCCTTGAACCTGGGAAGTGGAGGTTGCAGTGAGCCAAGATTGTGAAATGGCACTTGAGCCTATGCAACAAGAGGGAAACTCCATCTCAAAAAAGAAAGAAAGAAAGAAATTGGCCAGGCACGGTGGCTCACACCTGTAATGCCAGAACTTTGGGAGGCTGAGGTGGGTCGATCATGAGGTCAGGAGTCTGAGACTAGCCTGGCCAACATGGTGAAACCCCACCTCTACTCAAAATACACAAACTAGCCGGGTGTGGTGGCGTGTGCCTGTAGTCCCAGCTACTCACGAGGCTGAGGCAGAAGAATTGCTTGAACCCAGGAGACAGAGGTTGCAGTGAACCAAGATCACGCCACTGCACTCCAGCCTGAGCAACAGAGTGAGACTACATCTCAAAAAAAAGAAAAGAAAAAAGTGCTCATTTAAGGTCAAGGCTGCAGTGAGCTATGATTGCGCCACTGCACTCCAGCCTGGGTGACAAAGCAAGACTCTGTCACAAAAAAACAAAACAAAACCACACTTATCATTATCTAACATGCAATAAGTTTTCTTGTTTAAAGTCTTTCTCACCACCCTAGAATGTAGGCACCATGAAGACAGGGACTTTTTTTTGAGACCATTTCACTCTGTCACCCAGGCTGGAATGCAGTCATGTTGACTCACTGCAACCTCCACCTCCCGGATTCAAGCAATTCTGCCTCGACTCTCCCAGGTAGCTGGGATTACAGGTGCATACCACCATGCCCAGCTAATTTTGGGGGTATTTTTAGTATAAATGGGGTTTCATAATGTTGGCCAAGTTGGTTTTGAATTCCTGGCCTCAAGTGATTCACCTGCCTAAGCCTCTGAAAGTGCTGGGATTACAGGCATGAGCCACTGCACCCAGCCAGGGATTGTCTTTTCTGTTCATTGCTATATTCCCAGCACTTAGAATGTTACCTGGAACATATAGGTCCCCAAATCAAAGGACCCTTGGGAGCCAGGCTAGCTTTGGAGATTCCAGGCAGGCTCAGGGATTAGGTCTGTGCCTGAGAAATCCAGGATCCACTAGAGACAATCTGGACTCTGTGACTACGTGGTGGGAGCAACAGCATGTCCCCGCCAGCTCCCTTCCCAGGGGAGGCGTGGTGGGCTGCAGTCTTACTGCTACCAGCCCAGTCCTTGGGTCTAGACCTGCCATTCCCCATCCACACCATCTCACACTCACCTGACTGAGCTCTTCTCTTGTCCAGATCCTCCTTACCTTTGAGATGCTGCAATGCCCCGGTCCACAGTCTTATGGGCAGCTAATAACAGGGTTTCC
>JAPYYA010003262.1:0-13063 GCA_028533165.1 Leontopithecus rosalia | reverse complement strand
AAAAGCAAACAAGGCCATCAAAAGGATATGAACAGACACTTTTCAAAAGAAGACATACTTGAGGCCAACAAACATATGAAAAAATGCTCATCATCACTGGTCATCAGAGAAATGCAAATCAAAGCTACCTTGAGATACCATCTCATGCCAGTTAGAATGGTGATCATTAAAAAAATCTGGAGACAACAGATGCTGGAGAGGATGTGGAGAAACAGGAACACTTTTACACTGCTGGTGGGAGTGTAAATTAGTTCAACCATTGTGGAAGACAGTGTGGCGATTCCTCAAGGACCTAGAAATAGAAATTCCATTTGACCCAGCAATCTCATTACTGGGTATATATCCCAAGGATTATAAATCATTCTACTATAGGAACATATGCACACGAATGTTCATTGCAGCACTGTTTACAATAGCAAAGACCTGGAACCAACCCAAATGCCCATCAATGATAGACTGGACAGGAATAAAGTGGCACATATACACCATGCAATATTATGCAGCCATCAAAACGATGAGTTTTTGTCCTTTGTAGGGACATGGATGAACCTGGAGACCATCATTCTCAGCAAACTGACACAAGAACAGAACATGAAATACTGCATATTCTCACTCATAGGCAGGTGTTGAACAATGAGAACACATGGACACCAGGAGGGGAGCACTACACACTGGGGTCTGTTGGGGAGAATAGAGGAGGGACAGCGAGGGAATGATAGTTGGGGAGAGATAGCATGGGGAGAAGTGCCAGATATAGGTGAAGGGGAGGAAGGCAGCAAATCACACTGCCATGTGTGTACCTATGCAACTATGTTGCATGTTCTTCACATGAACCCCAAAACCTAAAATGCAATAAAAGTAAAGAATAGTGAGTCAGTAATATTCAAGTACTTTTTAATATGACTGGCCCTCATTTGTGCCAGCTTCTTATTTGGACTACAATCTCATCCTGGGAGAGTCAGACAACTGACATTTCTCATCTTTTTTTTCAGCCCTGTGTTACAAAAGCTCTATTACACATACATCCACAGAAAGCTGGATCTCCTTTATTCCAATGTTTTATAAGGCAGAAGCTCTAAATTTGGTGCTGCTGGGCAAAATTTCTGTGGTTCTTATTATCTATGCCCCACGTAACTGATAGAATGAAGGTTCTAAACCAGGAGGAGCAAGCCAACAAGACCAGTGTTTGCAATATCCTGCAAGAATCCAGTCATAGAATGAGGGTGATACTCTGGGAATACTGAGTTACTACTATGAATGCCTATGCAGTATCTCAGAGGTTCTTACATGGGGAAAGGCAGTTCATTAGTATGGAGAGCTCTCAAGTTCTGCCTGAGAGAAATGGCTTAAGTTAGAATTGAATAGACAATTTCATGCTAAACGTGTCATCAAAATAATGGAGATTTTGATGTAGAATAAATAAAATCAGGCTGGTAGCTCTAATACAGGCAACATGTCAGAACATTCAGAAGGTTAATAGAAATAATGAGACAATAAAGACAGGTGAAATGAGCCCTACTGGGAAGACATCCAATTTTGGGTTCTGCAAAAGCTGTCCATATATTCTGGACTGTAGTCAGTCACAAGAAATCAGAGCAAAATATGGGGCATACTTGAAAGCATACCACAAGTCACACTATCCTTCAACAAAAGGCTAAAACCTCACTAGCAAAAGAGACTTAATCAGGACCTCTGAGCCCAAACTCACTGAAGAATAAACTACTCAGGCCAAGATGCAAATCCAAAAAGTCAGTCTTAAGCATAATGACACTTTAATTCCTGATGATCTAAAAGATTGCACATTACAAAGGTTTTATTCTCTCAGAAGTGAAGAAAGAAGACGTGTGTTTGCTACTAGTCACTGGATGAATGTAGAACTACAATACCTTAATTTTTAAAAAAGTAATAGCATCCTTCAAACCAAACAAACATCCAATGGTGAAGGGTAAAAATGTCATTGGCCAATGAGGTTTAGACAAAACTTTTGCCAATAAGTGGCTTATGGTAATCCAAGGGCAACCCATAATTTGAAAGGCTAAACTACTTTAGTTACATTCATAACAAATAAATAAATGACCAAACAAACAAGCAACAAGCCAAAAATAAAACAAAAAACTCAGGGAAGGAGAATAGTTATCAAGGATTGCTACAGTATATTATTAATTAATTTAATTTTCAATGAAAAGGCCCACACATACAAAGAAATGGGAAAATAAGACCCATTTACAAGGAAAAAAAAGATAGGCAATAGAACATGCCATTTAAGGGCCTAGATGGTGAATGTAGTAAACAAAGTCTTAAAAGTAAGTTTTAAAATATGTTCAAATAACTGAAAACTAATGCTTAAATAATTAAGTGAAGGTATGATGATAATGCTCATTAAAAATGTGTCAATAAAGAGACAATATTAAAATGAACCAAATAAAAAATCTTGAGTTGAAAAGCACAAAACACAGTAAGCAAAATACAAATTTTACCACAGGGGACCAAAATAAGAATGTAACTTGAAGAATAGGGAATTGAGAATTTTAAAGATAGATTAATAGATTATGAATTCTGAAGAACAGAAATTTTAAAAAATGAAGAAAAATATGCAGTCTCATATGAGATACCATTAACTACAACAACATACGCATAATGAGAGTCCCAAACAGAACAGAAAGTGTTACAAAAAGTACTTGACAAGAAAGTGGCTGAAAACTTCCCAAAGTTGACTCTAAAAGCTAATCTTCACTTCAAAAAAATAGCAAGCTCCATGTAAGACAAACATAAAAATATCTATACCCAAAGACATTATAGAAATAATACTTAAAACCAGAGATGAAGAGAATTTCTTTAAAGCATCAGGAAAATAATCGCTTGTCAGATGCAAATGAACCAAAATAAGATTAACAGCAGTCTTTATATCAGAAATCAAGATCAGAAGGCAGTAAAATAACATATTCAAAATGGTGAAAGTAAAACAAAACAAAACAAATACCCCTGTAAATAAACAATCTTATATCTAGCAAAACTAACTTTCCAAAATGAAGAAATAATAAATACATTTTCAGATATAAAAAACTGAAAAACTTATTTGCTACTAGAGCAGTCATTTAAGAAATATTAAAAGGGGAGGTAGAGCCAGATGGCAGAATAGAAGACTCCACCAATTATCCAACATGCATATCTGCGTGTGCACACACACACACACACGCACAAACCATCTTCATAACAACCAAAAATCAGGTGAGTCCTCATAGTAGGCAGTGTTCAATTTCTGTCACTGTAAGAGAAACTGAAGAGGTAGAAAAAAAATTATTGAGTCACCGATGCCAAACCTCCCTCACCACCCCCACTCCCATGGCAGTGGCAGCATGGTGCTGCGAATATATCTGGAAACTGGGAGAGGAAGAGCACAGAGATTATGAGGTATTAATCTCAGTGCTGGCCTATCAGAGAAGAAAGAAAAACCAGCTGAAACTCAGCTGATGCCTAACCAGAGAGGGAGCATTTGAACCAGCCCTAGCCAGACAGGAATTACCAACCCCAGTTGTCAGAACTTGAGTTTCTGCAAACGTTTCCACTGAGGTCTGCAATGCTCTGTGTCTCTAAGTAAACTTGAAAGGCAGTCTAGACCATAAGGACTGAAACTCTTAAGTGAATTCTAGTGCTGAGCTAGGTCCAGAGACAGTGACATGGAGGGGCATGTGATCACTTGAGACACCATCTGGAGTTGCTAACAGAGTGCTATAAACACCCTTCCCCTAGCTTCAGGCTGCACAGCTCCTGGCTCCAAAAGAGACCTTTTCTTTCTGCTGAGGAGATGAGAGAGAAGCCTGAGAAGGACATTGTCTTACATCTTACATACCAACTCACCTGCAGCAAAATAGGGCACTGGTCAGGGTCGACAGGACCCTGTTTGAGGGCCTTGCTCCTAGACAGTATTTCTACACACACCCTAGGCCAGAAGGAAATTCACTGCCTTAAAGAGAAGAACCCAGTCCTGGTAGCACTCATTATCCGATAACTGAAAAGGTTTGGCCCCTGAATAACCAGCAGCAATACATAATTACTGCACTGATGGTCTTAGGTCACCTTCTGAGAATTGCTGACTTCAGTTAAAAATCAGCACATTATTTGCTATTGTGGCTACAGAGTGAAACTGCTCTGCTTGAGAAAAGAGGAGAGATAAGTAAAGAAGACTTTGTCATGCATGTTAGGTACCAGCATGGTCACATGGGGTAGAGCACCAAGCAGGCTCTTGTATTCTCCATTATCAAGACTTGACTCTTGGATGGAATTTCTGAACCTGCTTTGGGCCAGAGGTTGGGGAGCCCACTGCCCTGAAGGATGAGTCCCAGAACAGGCAGCATTCACCATAAGCTGACTTAAGAGCCCTTGAGCCTTAAGGGAAGATCAGCAGTGGTTTGGTAGCATTTCTCATGGCCTGTAGTGATGAGGGGTATGGTATGACGCTCCTCTGCTTTTGAAAAGGGGAGGAATAAATGGGAAAAACTGCATCTTGAGGTGTGAGTTCCAGCTCAGACACAGCACAATAGAATACCAGGTAGATTTCTAAAGTTTTTGACTCTAGACCTTGACTCGCAAATGGAACCTCTGGACACACCTGTAACCTGGGAGAACTTGTCTTGAAAGAAAGGACATAGGTTTGGCTGGCCTTGCAACCTGTTGACTGTAGAGCCCAAGGGACTTTAGCAAACATAAGAAATAGCTAGGAAGTGGTTGCAGCATACCTTGAGTGAAATTCAGTGCTAAGCTAGCTTCAGATATGGTCTAGTGCAGTCATAGCGGTGGTGGCCACAGAGGTTCTTGTGTCACTCCACCCCCAACTTTAGGTGGCTCAGCACAGAGAGAGAAACTTCATTTTTATTTATTCATTTATTTTTTCAGGGGAAAGAAATGGGGGATAACAATAATCTCTGCCTGTTAATACAGAAAATTCTTCTCAATTTTTTCCAAGACCTACAAAGTGGTACCACTATGAGTCTGCAAAATTCATAGTGTTACTGGGATTGTGATGCCCCTTAAAATGGATACAGTTTAGATCACAACACCCAAATTCTAGGTATCTGGAAAGCCTTCCCTAGAAGGATGGGTACAAATCAGCCCAGACAGTGAAGACTACAATAAATACCCAATTCTGCAATACACAGACACTGAAGCACAACTACTAGCATCAACACCATTCAGGAAAGCATGTCCTCAGAAAATAAAATAAGTAAGGCACAAGGGACTGGTTCTGCAGATAAAAAGATATGTGACTTTTCAGACAAAGAAATCAAAAGTACTGTATTACAGAAACTCAAATAAATTTAGGATAACACATAGAAGAAATTCAGAATTCTATCAAATAAATTTAACAAAGGAATTGAAATAATTAAAAGAATCAAGAAGAAATTCTGGAGATGAAAAATGCAATTGGGATGCTGAAGACTGCATCAGAGTATTTTAATAGCGGAACTGATCAAATAGAAGAAAACTGAAGCGCTTGAAAACCAGCAACTTGAAAATACAGTTTCAAAAGACAGAAGAATCAAAAATAAAAACCAACAAATTATGCCTATGAGATATAGAAAATAGCCTCAAAATGAGCAAATTGAAGAATTATTCGCCTTAAAGAGGAGGTATAGTAAGAGAGAGAAACAGAAAGTATATTTCAAAAGATAACAGAGAATTTTCCAAACCAAGATAAAGATGTCAATATCTAAATACAAGAATGTTATAGGACACCAAGCATATTTAACCCAAATAAATATACCGTAAGTCATTTAATAGTCAAAATTTCAAAGACCAAGAATAAAGAAAGGATTCTAAAAGCATAAAGATAAAAAAAATAAAAATAAAAAAACATTCAACAGAGCTTTAATATATTTTGTAGCAGACTTTTCAGTGGAAACAGTACAGGCCAGGAGAAAGCAGCATAAAATATTTAAAGTGCTGGCAAAAAAAAAACAAAAACAAAAACAAAAACAAAAACTTTTACCCTAGACTAGTATGTACAATGAAAATATTCTTCCCACATGAAAGAGAAATAAAGATTTCTCAGGACAAACAAAACCTGAGGTATTTCATTAATACAAGACCTGTTCTATAAGAAATGCTAAAGGGAAAACTTTAATCAGAAAATAATATTAATAAGCATTAAGTCATTGCCTGAAAATACAAAACCTCATTGCTAATAGTAAGTATAGAAAAAAAGAACAGAATTGTATAACCCTATAACTGTGATGTGCAAATTATTCTTTTTTTATTATGCTTTAAGTTCTGGGGTACATGTGTAGAACATGCAGGTTTGCTACAGAGGTATACATGTGACATGGTGGCTTGCTGCACCCATGAAACCATCATATACATTAGGCATTTCTCGTAATGCTATCCCTCCCCTAACCCTTCACCCCCCTACAGGCCCTAATTTGTGATGTTTCCCTCCCTGTGTCCATGTGTTCTCATTGTTCCACACCCACTTATGAGTGAAAACATGTGTTGTTTGGTTTTCTCTTCTTGTTTTAGTTTGCTGATAATGATGGTTTCCAGTTTCATCCATGTCCCTGAAAAGGAAATTAGCTCATCCTATTTTATGGCTGCATAATATTCCATGGTCTGTTCATATCCTTTGCCCACTTTCTGATGGGGTTTTGTGCTTTCTTTCTTTTAAATTTTTAAGTTCTTTGTAGACTCTGGATATTAGCCCTTTGTCAGACGTATTTTTAAATTTTTTTGACAGGGTATCTCTTTGTTACCCAGGGTGGAGCACAGTGACACAAACACAGCTCACTGTAGCCTTTACCTCACAGGCTAAAGTGATTTTTCACATTTGTCCCCAAACTAGCTGGAATTGTAACCACCCAAGAGGTTCACCTTGCTGGCTGCCTAGACAGAGCTGATTTACCAAGACAGGGAAATTTCAGTGAAGAAAGTATAATTCATGCCGGATCAGCTTTGTAGGAAATCAGACTTTTATTATTACTCAAATCAGTCTTCCTGAGCATTCAGAGACCAAGATTTTAAAGATAATTTGATGTGTTAGAAAGTGGGAAGTGCTGATTGGTCAGGTTGAAGATGGAATCATAGAGGTCTGAAGTTTCCTTACCATATTCTGTTCCTGAGTGGGACTGTGGAACTGCTTGAGGCAGATTACCAGTCTGGGTGGTGTCAGCTGATCCATCGAGTGCAGGGTCTGTAAAATAACCTCAAGCAATGATCTTAGGTTCTACAGTAGTAATGTTATCCCCAAGGGCAATTTGGGAAGGTTCAGACTCTTGTAGCCAAAAGCTGAATGACCCCTAATGATCTCTATCACTGTCATAATTTCTTCAGTTATAATTTTTTCAAAGGTGTTCTCAATTCCTGCCTTTTGGTTTTATAGCACCTTTTTCTTAAGGTGTGGGCAATGAAGATGAGAAAGGCCATTAATCCTTCTGGCTTCTTCCTGCCAATAGGGTGCATATTGGGGGTGGGGGTTGACTCCAAGGTGAGAGGAGTTGAACTGGTTTGCAGCTGTCTGAGCTTACTCACACAGACCAGGCTGGGGCTCCAAGGCTTTCGTGACAAAGGTGTTAGTACAGTTTTAGTACAGCATTTAAGTGGACAGTGTACTACAAATGCTGAGTTCTAGGATAATGAGTACAAATTTCCAGTTTTAAAAGTAAAGATGTAAAACATTTGTTTGAGAACTTGTAGCCAACCAAAATTATTTAGTCTGACTTGTACAGTAAAAATAAATAAATAAAATAAAGACTCAAAAATAACTAACAATGGGTGTCCTATAATTATTGAAACAAATTTTTTCTCCCAGTCCTTATTTTTCACTAAAAACAAATCATTATAGTACCGTTTTGTTTGCAAAATAAACTTTAGTTTTATTGTACTTGGAATGATTATTTGCATAGAGTGCAGCAAGAATAATTATTTTTCACATAGACCTTTTAAATTGGCTTTGATGGAACTCTGTTGCATAAAGAATCTCAGATAAGACTTTTTAAGAAGCCATGTTCAGCCACGGGATGCATCCTCAAACACCTATGAGGTGGGTAAAAATTCCTCTCCACTTGAGGTAGCAAGATAACTTGAGGCTCCCGGGCCTGTTAGAATGTGACATTCTTTACTTAATACAGGTGAGGAAACCTATACAGAAACCACATAGACAAGGTATGAGGCCAGTTTTCCCAGTGGCTTTTATTTGCTCTATTAATCAAGTTTGATTCCTTAAAATAAAATATACCATGCTTAGTAAAATAACCAGTTTCTCCAATTGCATTCTGTTGTGAAAGAAAACATTCTAATTGTTCATATGCAAATAACTCTATTGCCATAATTTAAGAATACTCACATAGTTTCTCAATTATGAGGAAATCAGAGAGAAACAAATATGCTTCTGATTTTCTTCATAGCAGTATAGTTTACTCAGTTGTTAAAATCTTTAAATAGCTCAGAAAATAAGTTTCCTTGGCTCTGAAAAAACAAAAAGAATCAGCAAATTTTTAAGCAAAAAAAAAGTAAAGAAAAAGATTAGTTTTGTGTTAGCTCAGTCCATTCAGTTACCTCCTGTTCTGCTTGATATTCACGAACATCTAAATCTTCATGAGAGTCCTGAGAGTTTATTTCCTTTATTATAATGTCACAATCTCCAAAGTTATATAAGAAACCTACATTCAAGAGCACCTGTAAATGTTTTATAGCTAATTATAAAATCATCTTCTAAAGAGGACCAAACAAAACAAAAAGTTGATAATTTTCTGTGGATGAAAAGAGCATTTTAAGTCAGTGACAGTTAAAAACACAATTGACAAGGAAATTTGTTATTTCTGTGGCACACAATAATTTAACATAACAATTATAATTATTACTGATAAAATATACAGAGGCATATCAGAATTATAGAAATCTTCTACAGTTTTGTAACACATACTAATTACTTACTTATAAAAATATATCTCATAGAAAATTAAACATCATTTTATATTTGATAACGTTTCCTGTGTTTGAAATACTCGATTTCACAAAATAGTATCCTAGGTCACCATAAGTCATTCATGTAGCCAAATTGATAACTCGCAAATGAAACAAAAACAAAACAAAAAAAACAAAAAAAAACAAAACTTTACTTTGTTAGAGAGGAGACTCAGCTTTCCAAACAACAAGATTTAATGAAGATAGCACGAGATGAACTGAATCTGTGTCTTCTCTCTCCTTCCACATTTTTTTGTGGTTTACTTAAAAGGCAAACAAAAGCCTTTTATTATCCTTAATATTACATAAAAATATTTTCAAAATAGAAAACCAAATTTTATGTTTTCATTAGTGCATCTTTAATGCTAAAGTTAGTTTTTAATAATAATTTATATATCTATCCAGTTTTAATTAGTTTGATGATAAGGTAATATTTTCATAAACCGTTTAGAGCCCTTTAGAATTTTTTGTTCTTGTTGTTAAATAGCAGAACAATGTTGTAAAAAAAGCTCTGTCTTGCTTTTGTTCCTATGTTAAATTTATGGAATAACTGAATAATATTCCTTTAACTTTACCCAATGTATTTACATACATTAATTTTTTATAAACCTTCCACAACTTGTTTAAACCTTTAGATTTGATTCTATCTCACTTAACACAATCCTTTAACCCTCTAAACTTAGGCAAGAAATTAATATTCTCATGCCTTTTATATAATCTTTTTTTTTTTATGAGACACAGTCTCACTCTGTTTCCCAGGCTGGAGTGCAGTGGCACAGTCTTGCCTCACTGCAATCTCTGCCTCCCGGGTTCAAGCATTTGTCCTGCCTTAGCCTCCCAAGTAGCTGGGACTACAGGTGTGCACTACCACACCTGGCTAATTTTTGTACTTTTAGTAGAAACAGGGTTTCACCATGCTAGCCAGGCTGGTCTTGAACTCCTGACCTCATGATCCACCCGCCTTGGCCTCTGAAAGTGCTAGAACTACAGGCGTGAGACACCACACCCGGCCACCTTTATATGATCTTTTACTAAAAGTGCATTCTGCTTTCCTTACATGCCTTGTTTGTAAAACGTCTTCTTCAGTAGTTTCACATACATGTTACACTGTAAAGTCTTAGCAACTTTTACTTTTGGTGAAAAACATGGTTAGTAAGTGATTTTAGTTATGTACCAAGTGCAGAACCTATGACACCAGTCAAAAGTGTGGATAAGGTCTGACTCTTTCCAGCATAGCTAGGGGGTGCGGCTAACTCCACATGTTTCCAGGCCTTATCTAGTTGTAAAGCAGGTAGGTTGTACAGTTAAGAGTCATAGCAGCATTTTATGAAATATTTAAGAGGCCTCATAACCTTTAAATTGTACAACATTTCCTGCATAAATTCCCTTTCAGAAATCCTTTCACCACTTACACTGACCATCTATGATACATGTAGATTTTTGACTTGTCCTAAATATCTTATTTTTTTAAACAACCAGTCACTTTATTTTAGGACAAGAATTTACTATTCAAGATCCTTTTAAATATATATATATATTATATATATTATACATATATATATATATAATATACATATATGTATATTATATATATAATATATATATGTATATTATATATATGTATATTATATATATATAATATATATATGTATATAATATATATATGTATTTTATATATACATATATAAATATATGTAAAATATCTTTTCTTATAACCTTCTTTGCATAGTTAGGAGGCTAATTCCACATGTCCCTAGGCCTTATCTGGCATATAATGGCACATCAGAAAGCTGTGGCAATATGTCATAAATTTGGCCTCTTTACATAATCCTATATTTCTTCAGGGTTTTGTTCATTTTTTAAAAATATTTATTCTTTATTTTTGTATGAATGTGTTGATTCAAAGAACTAGTCTTTGAGTTGTGAAATTATTTTCTTAGCTTTGTCTATTCTGCTCTTAACACTAGCAACTGTGTTATTAAATTATCATAGTAAATTTTTCAGCTCAAAAAGGTTAACTATTGGCCTTTTTAAAAGGGAAATTTCATCTTTCAGCTCTTGAATTATTGTACTGAGTGCTTGGCTCCCTTGGATTGGGTTTCAAGTTTCTCCCGGATCTCAGTGAGCTTCCTTGCAATCCAGATTCTGAATTTCATGCCTGTCATTTCAGTTATCTTAGACTGATTAAAAACCATTGGTGGGGAGCTAGGAGGCTTGTTTGGAGGTAAGGGTACACTCTGGCTTTTTGAATTGTCAGAGTTATTGTACTGATTCTTACTCACCTGGGAGGGCTGTTGCTCCTTCAGTGGCAGTGCAAATTGAGTATAATAAGTTGGTTTCATTTCAAGTGTCTATACAAGTCTTTGTTTTTGAATTTTGACCTTGGTGTCTCACAAGGGATAAAGTAGTGAAGTGTTTCTTGCTGTTTTCAGTTTGGCCTGTGTTTCGTATAGATGACATTTAAGAGCCATAGGTGCTAAATAGGCTCTTAACAATGTGACTCTTGTGTGTTTCATAATAATTCCAGCTACGCTCCCTTCCCCAGGAGCATTCAGATCCAGGAATCAGCTTTAGCATTCAGGAACTCCACGTAGGGTTCCTCACTTTCTCCCTCTTCAGCCTCAGCATCTGCATATTTTCCCCATTCACATTTGACATTTTATCTCTAAAAATCTGCTCAAATTACATTGGTTTGGTCAAAAAATCTATTCTCTATCAGTAAGAGTGTCACTTCCTAGCTGCATCTAGTTGGCTGTCTTGGTCTTTTTAAAATTGGACATTTTAGAATGGTGGTGTTATGTGATTTTTTTCCCTCAATAACACATTTTTAAAAAATAAAATAGTAAAATTAAGAAGAATCTAAAGAAATAGTTTAACTGAATATAATGTGGGTTTGTGGATGTGATTGGGAAACTGAAAACGAATATTAAGTAAAAACTAAGGAAACCCAAATAAACTACAGGCTTTAGTTAATAAAAAGCAAAAACTGGGTGGTAGTTGATACTAATATGGAAAAGACGTTATAACTCAGAGGAAATGTTGGCACAATGTAAGAATGGAATTAAAGTGAATCCCCAAGCCACAAAAAACAATTATATTTTTATTTTTGGGAATTATAATAGAGACTGAACAATGTGACTATAATAATGAATGGAATTATAATTATTATTAATGTATTCTATTATTAATATATTTTTAATATGTTTATCCCCAGAATTTAGAATAGTGTCAAGTACATGGTAGGTACTTAATAAACATTTGTAAAATAAATGAATGCAATAATTGTGGTCATTTTTATTTGTAAAAAAGTACCAGATCAAAAAAAGAAGCCAAAATGATGTTTTTGCCCATCTTTTTTAGCTAATGTAGATTTTTTTTTGGAGAAAAATATTTATAACACTTATGTCCACAGAGGTTTTTGAAAAGTACACATTTTTTAATATCTGTCCATGAACTGCTGCCAATTATATATTTTTTTCTTTTTATTGCATTTTAGGTTTTGGGGTACATGTGAAGAACATGTAAGACAGTTGCATAGGTACACACGTGGCAGTGTGTTTTGCTGCTTTCTGCCCCTTCACCCACATTTGGCATTTCTCCCCATGCTACCCCTCCCCTGCTCCCCGCGCTGCTGTTCCTCCCCTATTTCTCCCAATAGACCCCAGTGTGTGGTACTTCCTTTCCTGTGTCCATGTGTTCTCATTGTTCATCACCCGCCTATGAGTGAGAATATATGGTGTTTCATTTTCTGTTCTTGAGTCAATTTGCTGAGAATGATGTTCTCCAGATTCATCCATGTCCCTACACAGGACATGAACTCATCGTTTTTGATTGCTGCATAATATTCCATGGTGTATATGTGCCACATTTTCCCAGTCCAGTCTATCATCGATGAGCATTTGGGTTGGTTCCAGGTCTTTGCTATTGTAAACAGTGCTGCAATGAACATTCGTGTGCATGTGTCCTTATAATAGAATGATTTATAGTCCTTTGGATATATACCCAGTAATGGGATTGCTGGGTCAAATGGAATTTCTATTTCTCGGTCTTTGAGGACTCGCCACACTGTCTTCCACAATGGTTGAACTAATTTACACTCCCACCAGCAGTG
>JAPYYA010003261.1:0-13063 GCA_028533165.1 Leontopithecus rosalia | reverse complement strand
GAAGGCAGAAATAAAGATGTTCTTCGAAACCAACGAGAACGAAGACACAACATGTGTCCAGAGGAAAAATTACAGCAGTAAATGCCCACATGAGAAGCAAGGAAAGATCTAAAATTGACACTCTTATCATCAAAATTGCAAGAGCTAAAGGAGCAAGATCACAAAAACTCAAAACCTAGCAGAAGACAAGAAATAACTAGAGCACAGCAGAACTGAAGGAGATAGAGACACAAAAAACCCTTCAAAAAAATCAATAAATCCAGGAGCTGGTTTTTTGAAAAGATCAACAAAATAGACCACTAGCTGGATAAAAAAGAAAAGAGAATAATCAAATAGATGCAATAAAAAACAATTAAGGGGGTATCACCACAGATTCCACAGAAATACAAACTACCATTAGAGATTACTACAAACAACTCTATGCACATAAACCAGTTAAAAAAATGGATAAATTCCTGGACACTTACACCGTCCCAAGCCTAAACCAAGAAGAAATTGAAACTGAATAGACCAATAGCAAGGGCTAGAAGTTGAGGCAGCAATTAATACCCTACCAACCAAAAAAAAAGCCCAGGTTCAGACAGATTCACAGCTGAATTCTACCAAACATACAAAGAGAAGCTGGGACCACTCCTTCTGAAACTCTTCCAAACAATCCATAAAGAGAGAATCCTTCCCAAATAATTTTATGAAATCAACATCATCCGGATACCAAAACCAGGCAGAGGCTCAACACAAAAGGAAACTTCAGGCCAGTATCCACGATGAACACAGATGCAAAAATCTTCAATAAAACACTGGCAAGCTAATTGCAACATCACATCAAAAATCTTATCCACCATGAGCAAGCAGGCTTATCTCAGGGATGCAAGGCTGGTTCAGTATATGCAAGTCTATAAATGTAATTCACCACATAAACAGAACCAAAGACGCAAACCACATGATTATCTCAGTAGATACAGGGAAGGCCCTCAACAAAATTCAGCAGCCCTCTATGCTAAAAACTCTCCATAAAATAGGTATCCATAGAACGTATCTCAAGATAATAAAAGCTATTTATGACAAACCCACAGCCAATATCATACTCCATAGGCAAAAACTGGAAGCATTCCCTTTGAAATCTATCTCTAGACAAGGATGCCCTGTCTCTCACCACTCCTATTCAATATAGTATTGGAAGTTCTAGCCAATCAGGCAAGAAAAAGAAATAAAGGGTATTCAAATAGGAAAGGAGAAAGTCAAACTGTCTCTATTTGCAGATGGCATGATTGTATATTTAGAAGACCCCATCGTCTCAGCCCAAAATCTCCTGAAACTGATAAGCAACTTCAGCAAAGTCTCAGGATACAAAATCAACGTGCAGAAATCACAAGCACTCTATACACCAATAACAGACTAACAGAGAGCCAAATCAAGAGTGAACTGCCATTCACAATTGCTACAAAGAGAATGAAATACCTATATACAACCAACAAAGGATGTAAAGGACCTCTTCGAGGAGAACTATAAACCACTGGTTAAGGAAATAAGAGAGGACACAAACAGATGGAAAAACATTCCAGGCTCATGGTTCGGAAGAATCAGTATCGTGAAAATGGCCCTACTGCCCAAAGTAACTTATAGATTCAACACTATCCCCATCAAGCTACCTAGGACCCTCTTCACACAACTGGAAAAAACCACCTTAAACTTCATATGGAACCAAAAGAGAGCCTACATAGCCAAGACAATCCTAAGCAAAAAGAACAAAGCCGGAGGTGTCATAATGCCTGACTTCAAACTATACTACAAGGCTACAGTAATCAAAACAATGTTACTGGTACCACAACATAGACCAATGGAACAGAAGAGAGACCTTGGAAACCACACCATACATCTACAACCATCCAATCTTTGACAAAGCTGACAAAAACAAGCAACTGAAAAGGATTCCCTGTTTGATAAATGGTGTTGGGAAAACTGGCTAGCCATATGCAGAAAGCTGAAACTGGACCCCTTCCTGACACCTTACACTAAAATTAACTCCAGATGGATTAAAGACTTAAACATAAGACCTAACACCATAAAAATCCTAGAAGAAAATCTAGGCAAACCATTCAGGACATAGGCATAGGCAATGACTTCATGACTAAAACACCAAAGCATTGGCAACAAGAGCCAAAATGGACAAATGGGATTTAATTAAACTTAAGAGCTTCTGCACAGCAAAAGAAACTATCATCAGAGTTAACTGGCAACCAATAGAATGGGAAAAGGTTTTTGCAATCTACCCATCTGACAAAGGGCTAATACTAGTATCTACAAATTTATAAGAAAAAAACCACCCCATCAAAAAGTGGGCAAAGGATATGAATGGACACTTCTCAAAAGACTATTTATGCAGCCAACAAACCTATTTTAAAAAGCTCCTCATCACTTGTCATTAGAGAAATTCAAATCAAAACCACATTGAGATAGCATCTCTTGCCAGTTAGAATGGCAATCATTAAAAGATCTGGAGACAACAGATACTGGAGAGGGTGTGGAGAAGTAGGAATGATTTTACAGTGTTGGTGGAAGTGTAAATTAGTTCAACCATTCTGGAAGACAGTGTCGTGATCTAGAACTAGAAATACCACTTGACATAACATCCCATTTCTGGTATATACCCAAAGGATTATAAATCATTCTGTTATAAAGACACATGCACACACATTTATTGCAACACTGTTCACAATAGCAAAGACGTGGAACCAACCCAAATGCCCATCAATGATAGACTGAATAAAGAAAATGTGGCAATATACACACCATGGAATACTATGCAGCTATAAAAAAGTACTGGTTCATTTTTTTTTGCAGGGACATGGATGAAGCTGGAAACCATCATTCTCAGCAAACTGACACAAGAACAGGAAACTAAACACTGCATGTTCTCACTCATAAGTGGGTGTTGAACATTGAGAACCCATGGACACAGGGAGGGAAACATCACATGCTGGGACCTGTTGGGGTGATGGGGGCACTGGCGAAGAAAAGCATTAGGAGAAACACCTAAGGTAGATGACAGGGGGATGGATGCAGCAAACCACCATAACGCATGTTTATCTATGTATCTCAGAACTTGAAGAAAAGTCATATTAAGATATATTAAAACATAAATGTTAGGGAAATAAATTCTATTTAAGAGTGAAGAAGTTGTTGAATAGTTCGGTTCTTCTGAAAGTCAGGGAAATACAAATTAAAACCCAAATTCAGTGCCACTTTATACCTATTGAACTGGTAAAAATTAAAAATTTTAACAATACAAAGTGCTGGAGACATGTATATTCTCAGGATCTTTTGAACTTGCTGGTGGGAATCTAATGATTTGTGTGTACTTTGGAAAGCGATTCACATTGTCTTTTACATTTAGTGACTTACGTAATCTAAAATCAATTATACTCTTAGGCTTAAATAGAAGAGAAAATCTTGCATATTTATAGTAGGAGATATTAATAACATTTCTCTGACAGTATAGAAAGGCCAAACGTTCATCAAAAATGTAAAGGAATTGTCTCAAATATATTTAAACAGTACGGTACTTTGCTCCAGCTACAACATAAAATTCCAATGATGTGGATAACCCTAGCAATATGAAATCAAGTAAAAAATGAAAGCTTGAAAGTATTACTTACACACTTGAAAGTATTACTTTAATCCCTATTTAAGTTAAAAATAAAATCTATTATGACATTATGTACTTATTAGGCATATGTAAGGAAGTTTCGAAAATGAAAGCAAGAAGCTTTTTTTCAAGATGAAGAAACAGATACTGAATTTACATTGTCTCCAAATATAGCAGCAACAACTACAAAACAAATGCACACAAAACACTGTAACACTACAAAGATAATTAAAATATTAGGTATCGTTTTCCAGAAATGAGTACGAACACTACCATTATCCCATGAATTCTACTAGATGCTTCCAAGCTGTGGTGTAGGAAGGAGAATCTCAGCCTCAGGTCATCTCTCTGAGCTCAGGGAAGGGAGCTGGAACTCTAGGGAGGTCGAGATGGCTTGACTTCATGGAATAGAGTATGGAAAAGAAGGGAGGTGCCAGAGAAAAAGTTTCAGAAATCTAAAGAGATCTTTTTTTGAATATTCAGCTGAGAACTGATTATCAAACGCTTGTGAGGAAACTACATGATCCCAGAAAAACACCAACTGAAAGGATTACAGAGAACAGTGCTAAGCACTGCTGCGGTGGAAAACCTCATAAATCAGGGGGCATTGCTTAGAGTATAAAGAAGGCTCTTGCCTCACTTTGGCTTTAGGAAAATGCAGCTCTGGTTTCACTTAGCAGCCCTTAAATACAAAGCCCCAAAGGATTCAACTGCTTAAAAATAACTTAAAACATGTCCAACAATAAAACTTGATAGTATGTGTAGAAACACAAATCTATTCTTGCCCAACAATGTAAGATCCAAAATGTCTCACATCCAATTAAAAACTACCAGACATAGCTGGGCGCAGTGGCTCATGCCTGTACCAGCACTTTGGGAGGCTGAGGCAGGTGGATCACCTGAGGTCAGGAGTTGAAGACCAGCCTGGCCAAGTTGGTGAAACTGTTTCTACTAAAAGTAGAAAAATTAGCCCGGTGTGGTGGTGGACACCTGTAATCCCCGCTACTCCGAAGGCTGAGGCAGAGAATTGCTTGAACCCAGTAGGCGGAGGTTACAGTGAGCTGAGATCACACCACTGCACTACAGACTGAGCAACAGAGTGAGACTCCATCAAAAAAAAAAAAACTACCAAACACATGAAAAAGAAGTAAAATAAAATCAAAATCAATCAATTGAAACAGACCCAGAAAAGACTCTGTTAGCAGAATTAGTGGACAAGGATATGAAAACAATCATTATAACTGTATTTCATATGCTCAGAAGGTAACGGAAAGATTAAACATATTAAGAAGACAAAGACGAGAGAAGATTAAAAAAAAGCACTCATTAAACTTTAGGAAATAGAAATTACAATGCCTGAGATGAAAAGTTTGCCGAGATTAATGTGCGTGAAAAAATATTGCAGATGAAAACATTACTGAACTTGAATTCGTAGCAAAAGATATTTCCAAAGTGAAACATATACAGAAAAAAGACTGGAAGAAAAATGAACAGAGAGCTCCTGTGATCTGTGGGACAATTTATTATTTATTACTTGAAGCAATGTGTATGCCTTTCAGTGAGTGAATGGTTAAACTATTGTACCTCAATAACATAGAAAACCATTCATTACTTAAAAACTAGATTTTCGATACACAAAACAACCTGAATGAATCTCCAAAGAATGTTGCATGAGAAGAAACCTCGAAGGATAATGTACAGTTTGATTTACATAATCTTGAAATAAGAAAATAACAGATTAGTGGTTGTCAGTCGTTAAGGAAGAGGTAGGTACAAAAAGAAGAGGCTGTGACTATAGGTCAACGTGAGGCCTCTTTGTGCTGCTGGAAATGTTCTGTATCTTTACTGTATTCACATCTCTGTCCTCATTAATACATTTTCCTATAATTTGGCAAGATGTTGCCACTAGAAAAAAAACTGTAAAGGGTATACAGTATCTCTATTATATCTTTTAAGTATATATAAATCTACAACTTTGTAAACATAAAAAGTTTAAACAATGGTATTTAAGTTAAACAAAAAGTAACTAAATGGTGTAAGCCTTCCTATTAAAAAAAAAAATATATTGTCAGATTAGATAATATAGTGAGAGCAAACTACATAGCGGGTCAAAAAATACACTTTAAATATAAAAACACAAATGAATTAACATTTTAAAATGAAAAATATATGTCACTCTAATCTTAAAGCTGGAGGGGCTATTTAATATGAAAGTATTTTTGAAAGCAAAGATTAAAGACATTTATAGTGATCAAAGGGTCAGCTAATCAAGACGACATAAAAAGTCTGAGTTCTTATGTAACTAATAACAGGCCTTTGGAATATATACAGCAAAAGCTGACAGAAATGCAGGAAGAGATAGGGAAATTTGCAAACATCAAAGATTTCAATATACTTCTTTCAAGAGATTATTGAGTAGGTTGATAGAAAATGAAGAATAATGTAAATTACAGCAATACTATTAATAAAATATCTTAATATTTATAAAATACCCAAATGAAAGAAAAGTATACACTATTTTCAAGTGAATACAATGTTTACAAAAATATTCTGAGTTATAAAACAAGTATTATTTAATATGATTTAGATCATACAAGGTATTTTCTGAACACAATCACACCGTATCAGAGATCAAAAACAAACTTATGTACTGAAATATCTTCAAATTAATTAGAAATTAGTAACATGATGCTGAATAACTTCTGTCAACAAGAAAGGAAAACGCAAAATAGTATTTGGAGTTGAATAAAAATGGAGACACAGTATAGCAAAATATGTTGGTTGACATTAGGAAAATATTTAAGGGAAGTTTTATGTTATAAAATCCTTATATGAAAAAGAAGACAGAGGTGTCCCAATCATTATCTCTATTTCCACCTTAAGCAAATAAAATAAAAGGGACAAATTACATCTCAAGTTCTTAGAAGTGATAACAAAATATATATTAGAGAAAAGTATGAAAATAGAAGCAGAAAAATGAAAAGTTTGTTAACTGAGAAGATGGAAAAAAATGAGAAACTTCTAGCCAGGTTATCAAGGGAAAACAAAATTATCCATGTCAGGAATAAGAGAAGTGCTGTCACTTAGATTCTGCAGATGTTAAACTATAAGAGAATATTATGATCAATTTTATGCAAATAAACTTGAAAATATAATTGAAATGGACAAATTTCTTGAAAGATACAACCAGAGCACATTCAAGATAAAACTACCTGAAAAGCTCTTCATCTACTGCAGAAACTGCATATGTAGCTAATAGGCTTCCCACAGGAAATTCCAGGCCCAGATAGACCCAATGTTGTAGTTTACCAAATGTTTACAGAACAAATAATATTGGCAAAACCAGAGACATTACAAGAAAATTATAGTCTTGATTTTAGCAAGTAATTCACAGACACACACATACACACACACGCGGAGAGATGAGACAGAGACAGAGAAGGAAAGGGAGGGAGAGAATGAGAGTAATCTATCAAGTGGGGTTGCAGAAATGCAAGGCTAATTGAGTATTTGAAAATCAAAAAAAAATTCACTATTATTAACAGAATTAAAAAGAAAATGTATGTAGTCATCTTAATAGATGAAGATAAAGCATTTCATAAAGTCTAACATTAATTCCTGAGGAAAACACATAGCAAACTAGAAATAAAAGTGAATTTTTGCTTGATAATATTTATGAGAATTATATAATGAAAATTATACTTAATGGAGAAATATTAAACACGTTCTCCCTAAGACCGGGAATATCAGTAACAACAGAAAACACACTTGAATTTTAAAAGCATTTAAAATAACATCAAAAATATGCAATATATAGGAATAAAAAGTGAAAGATATATATACTGAAAACTACAAAATATTGCTGAGAAATAATAAGATAAATGGAATACTGTATTCATAGATGGAAAAATTCAATACTGATAGACTTTAAATTTTCCTGAAAACAGTTCTGTGTATTAAAATATCTGAAATCCAACTAACAGCAGGCTTCTCTTTGTAGAAAATGGCAAACTGAATATAAATTTCATATGGAAATTCAAATATCTTAGAAGAATCAAAACTACTTTTAAAAGAAAAACATTTCCAAAAAACTAATACCTGATTTCAAGTCTTAAGAGTAATCAAGGCAGTACAGTGTTGTTATCAAAACAGACAAGTAAATCAATAGAATAGAATAGAGAATCCCAGAGATGGGCCCAATTTGTATTACAAATTGATTTCTGACAAAGGTGCAAATATAGCTCAGAGGAAAAAATAGATTTTCAAAGAATAGTGCTGGAACAATTGGATATTACTTAAAAAGTGAACTTTGATCTATATACCACATAAAAACAAATAGTTCACAGACCGAAATTTTAAGCTTAACCCATAAAACTTCTAGAAAAGACATATAAAATCTTTTTGACTTTGGTTATTCAAATATTTTTTTTTTTGAGACGGAGTTTCGCTCTTGTTACCCAGGCTGGAGTGCAATGGCGCAATCTCGGCTCACTGCAACCTCCGCCTCCTGGGTTCAGGCAATTCTCCTGCCTCAGCCTCCTGAGTAGCTGGGATTACAGGCACACACCACCATTATCCATTAATGAAAAACTAATTAAACTTCATAAATATTAAGAACTTAGGCTTTTTGAAAACACTGTCAAGAAAATGAAATGGCAGTGAAAGCATGGGAGAAAACATCTGCAAATCATGTGATCTGACCAGAGATTTGTAAGCAGAATATATAAAGAACTCTCAAAACTAAAAAAGAAAATTAAGTTCAATTTTAAAAATTAGCAAAGCTTTACACAGACATTTCACCAAAGAAGATATATGAATGGCAAATAGATAGTTAAAACATGTTCAACATCGCAAATTAAAACTATAATGAGATACCATTAAACACCTATCAAAATGTGAAAAAGTTAAAAAAAAAACAACTTATCACAACAATGGCTAAGCAGTGTATCAGCTGAAACATTTAAACACTGGTGGGAATGTAAAATGATACATATGCTTCAGAAAATAGTTTGGTGGTTTGTTTAAAAATTATACCTATCATACAATTTAGCCATTCTGCTCCTGGGAAAATTCCCAAGAAAAATGAAAGCATGTGGCCAAAGACTTGTACATAAATGTTCATAGAAGCTTTGGTTGTATTAGCCAAAGGTTGAACCAATTCAGATATCCACCCACAAGTGAATGGATAAACACACTGTGGCCTGTCCATATATTGGCATACTACTTAGTACCAAAAAGGAATAAACACTGATACACACAACAGAATTGATGAGTCTCCAAAGCATTATTCTCAGAGAAAGAAGCTATAGAAAAAAAACCCCAATATATTTTGTAGGTTTACGTTTACACTAAATTCTAGAAATTTAGTGAGGTAATCTATACTGACAAAGTAGATCAGTTATTGCCTGAGGATGAGGGAGTCATGCAAAAAAAAAAAAAAAGCAGGAAAGGAGGGTTATAAAATTACAGTGGAGCATGAGAACTTTTGGGGATGATAGTTTGTGATGATAGTACCTATTTATGTATGCATTTGTATGTATACATAAGTAAATCTTAGGTTTCACTAAATTGTACATTTGAAATATGTGCAGTTTCTGTCAATTACATCTCAATAAAGCTGTTTAAAAATTGAAAGTGAAAAAAGAATAAATACACATTTTGGATGTTTCTCCCACTACAGAGATTGAAGGTTATGTACTGCAGGAAGACCTAATGATCAGCTGTGTTTTATTATTGTGATTTTAGCTTTTCTGTTCAGTGATATGTTCATGGGTGTTGATTATGTCATTAAACATAAAATAGAGATCTCACAAAGATGGTCAAATAGGAACAGCTCCAGAGCTCAGTGCCCAGAGAGAACGATGCAGAAGGCGGGTGCTTTCTTCATTTCATTGCATTGGGACCGGTTAGACAGTGAGTACTGACCAAGGAGGGTAAGCCGAAGCAGGGAGGGGAACATCACACACTGGGGCTGTTGGGTGGTTGGGGGATAGGGGAGAGATTGCAAGAGCTGGGGGCCTAGAGGAAGGATAACATTAGGAGAAATACCTAACATAGCTGATGGGGTGATGGGTGCAGCAAACCACCATGGCATATGTATACTTACGTAGCAAATCTTCAGGTTCTACATATGTACCCCACAACTTAAAGTATAATAAAAATAAATAAAACCAGGGCAGAATAATCTAATAATGAGAATATATTGTAAGATAATGGTGATATTTAACAATTCAATTTTTTATACCTCTCTTCCAAAAAGTTAATTATAAAAACAGTATTTATAGGGTCTACTCAAATGTTATTTAACATTCATGATTAAATAACAGTAACAATTTAAGTTCCACAATATCTTGGAATAGAAGACTATTTCTAATTCTATCTCTAGCTTTGATTGAAAGAAAAATATGCACCCAAATTTCCTTCAAAGATACGCTTTTAAGCATTTTGGCTGTTCTACTTCAGGATGTTTTGAATTTAGTAAGTCTAGTTCACAGAGAATGCCACATGAAAAATCGCTTGTTAAAATGGGTTGTAGGATGCTGTCACCTGTGACTTAAGGCGTTTCATTGTGCATTTGGACATGAAACTTAACCATCTAGCCTGCCCAGGGTGCTTGTTACTGCCTTGGCTTTTGGAAAAGGTAGAAAGACGTTAGCCCTGTATTGCCTTATCTTATTTCTTTGTGGTGAAGGGTGGAGTGATGTGTGAATATGATGTTTTTCCAAGGTTTCTGGCAACCATTACACCCTCTGTCCATGATCTCAACTGGAGGACTTGAGCCAATTATTTCCCCACTGGTTTTTCTTCTCTAATAAATGGGCTTGTAGCAGGCCTTAAATCATGTAATGATTTTGTAATGTCTTTAAAGCTATGACTGTAATAGTCCTGAAAGGCTCAGCTTTTGCTAGAAAGATAATGAAATAAACTAGATAATAGCTACAGATTCTTCAAAACAGATGCTGGTGGAGGCTTTTCACACTGCACAATTCCAGGCAGAAAACTCACATAGAATACAATCAGAAAGTTGCCCCTGGAGTTGTGTAATTGTTCAGCCCTCGAATGTTAGAAAGAGATGAAGAGAACAATTTAAGATACATCCCTAAAGTCGGTTTCTATTCTATTATATTCTTAAATTTTGTACTCTAGAAGTAAAATCAGTTGTCAGTTATTGAAGGGATCATTACACAGGATTTTGATTTCATCAGATTATTTCTTTTAGTAAAATCACTTCCTAACAAGTTTTGGACACACGTACTTAACTTACTGTTCATACTCAAGGTATTCAAAACCGTGCATAAGAAACCACATAAATGTCTGCTTTGTATTCATCAGTGTTACCACTTTTTCTTTCCACAGTGGTAAAAAAAGCACATGACTAAAAGTAAAACAAAACAAAAACAACAGCTGAGAACAGAGCTTTGAGATGGGACACAAGAGGTTTATAATACACCCAGCCCTGCCTTGTCCCTCATCATCCACACATACCCATTTCATTAGAGGGTCTTCAGGATGGTGGCATGCCTTGATCACAAGTCACAATGGAAAAGTGTTGGGGGAGTGAGGTAGTTTCCTCTGCTACTGTCAGCCCTGTGTCATAATTAACATAATTGTTTCTCTCCTGTGCCACTCAGTCTACTGTTTGCCCACCTCCAATCAGTACTTTGATTTTGGCTGATTATGTGGTTGGAACATTTTGTTCAGTTTTACTTGTTTGCCTATGGTTATTTCAAGTATCAGTTTCCAGTGCAGGCATATAAGCATCAAGAATCCCTTGGTCCCTTAATGTATCTCTTCCTACCAAATGTTATCAGGGTGATCAGATAATCACTAATGTGTGAGATCCTTTACTTGCCTGTTAGTACCCCAGAAGCAGCAGCCCTAAATAAGCAGGCAGTTCCTCGTTTCTCCAATTTCACTAGTAGTTTTGTTGCATCCCCTTGCAGAAATTCTTTCTCTCCTACTCCCACTCCCACTTGGCAAGGTTTCTACTCCAGTAGAACTTAAGTTGCACAAATGGGAAGCACAGATTATACAAATGAGTAGGAGTCATGGTGAGTGAGGATCATACTTGAGTTGCTGACTTACCAGCCTAACGTATTTTAGCTATCAGGGATATATTGCTATACAGGTCAGTTACACAAATAGTTCAGTCTTACATACCGTACATGTGAACATACTACCCAGTTCTGCAAAAAATTTTCCCCTTTCACCATAGCTGAATTTTAAATGGCTATCTATATTCTAAAAGAGCCTTAAGATCCTACGTACTTTTACCAACAACATACGTACTTGATTTTTAACACGGAGGTAAAATATACATAAAACTTTCCTTTATAATCAACTGCACAGTTTGGTTGTACTAAGTGTATTCACAACATTGTGCAACTATCCCCATTGTCCATTTCCACAACTTATTAACTGGCTACTCTGGGTGATGTTGCATATGGCAGAACCAATGATTGCTCTGGCAATGTGCCTACTGTCACACCTTATTCATCTTAGTCTAACAGTATGTGGGATCCCATGTTGTCAAATCTGGCTTCTGTAGTTTTCAAATAGTGGCAACTTGCAGACTTTTAAGCCGCAGGAGATATGTGTAATAGATATCAATTTACATAGAATATCACCCCTTGGACGATAACATCTCTTCAGCCTACCACTAAATGAATCATGGGTTTTCAAGATGGAGAGTCCCTAATCATATATATATGTAGCCCAAAATCCTGATCTCCAGTCCTTCAATCTTGCTTCTTCCAGGACTCTGGCCAACTGGCCAATATATTAACCACTGCCCAGGAATCTATGTCTTTCTTTACATTTCCCCTTTTTTACAAGGTGAAAAAGTCAAGTTCTGTCATTACAGCTGTGGACACTGGGAAATTTCCCTTTCCCACCCTTACTCAAAGTCAGCATGAGGGGTTGTAGAGTGGTGGAAGGCTACTCTGTGCTAACAAAGTGTATCCATTGAGTTCTTCTGTTAGTTGATTGTGCGTAACCCTTCGTGGGGCCATAGGTATAAAGTAAGAGAGAAGAGTCAGTAAAACAAAAGCAGTCAACATTGGATGCTACTCCACTTGTTCATGTGCCTTACTTGTGCCCTCTAGATTTGTTTGGATCTTACTCCAAATACCACTTTATTTTATTTTTTGAGACAAAGTTTTGCTCTTGTTACCCAGGTGGGAGTGCAATGGCGCGACCTCGGCTCACCGCAACCTCCACCTCCTGGGTTCAGGCAATTCTCCTGCCTCAGCCTCCTGAGTAGCTGGGATTACAGGCACGCGCCACCATGCCCAGCTAAGTTTTTGTATTTTTAGTAGAGACGGGGTTTCACCATGTTGACCAGGATGGTCTCGATCTCTTGACCTCGTGATCCACCCGCCTCAGCCTCCCAAAGTGCTGGGATTACAGGCGTGAGCC